>JAGFNQ010007364.1:0-85388 GCA_024364735.1 Boesenbergia rotunda | reverse complement strand
TCAAGAAGAAAGCCTCAACTCCATTCTCATATTCACGGGATAGTCTATCCTTTGACATCCATTCTTTGTCCATTCTTGTTTTAACTAATAAATCAACAATGAGCTAATACCTAAAAAGGAACTGTAATTAATTAAATCTAAAATATTAACACAAACAATAGTGTGAAATAGTAACAAAAATATTCAAACAATTAATCAAAATTGTATGTAGTTGTATGATTAGCAAAACATAGGAAGTAATAATGTAGTAATATGCAATTGATATTGTGTTAGCTTTTTCCTCAAGAGAAAAGCAGGTAGAACACTGTATAATAGGCCATGTTACTTTTACTATCTCATTCAAACTAATAATACAGATTATTCTTTCTTTAAAATGCAGATCTTGGGATTATCTTCAAAAAAATATATATATACAAGATAGAGATTTATTGAGGCTCAATGTATGCTTAGTTGCTTTAAATATGGATTCGACGGTATAATAGTCCCTTATGTATTACTAGATTGATTCCATCTCCACGTAGAAGATGATAGTAGAGGATGATAATTCTTAATATATCAACTAAAAGGTCTTTTAATAGAAGCTATGCTTCAATATCTAACATTGAATTCAGAAAATTTGGTATATATCAGATCTAAAATAGATACATTTCTATTAATGAAAGACTCCATCTATGTACAGTTATTACACAAAATACAAAGCCCTTCTAATTGAGATAGCCAACTCCCAGATCCACTGACCTCAGTATTTTACATGATAAAAAAAATTCACTTTTAGTCACTCTGAAAGAAAAAGGATGATTGTTTCTTTGATAAGCAAAGTTGGAATTCATTACTATGGATCAGGTTCGCTCTTGACAGAATTGTCAAAGCCCTTCATGTAATGTGTGCGCTTCCAGTTTCAACTGTAAATCTATGTGACAATATCTCCTACATTAAGTTGATGCAAGTTAAAAGCTAGTTCCACCTTCATAGAATACTGACAAAATGGTTTCTTGATTTTAGATATGGGTGATCTAGGCACACACAACCTACAGCAATTATGTAACCCAATATAGGCTAACAATTTTTTTAAAAAATTAAAACAATGGGTAGATTCTCTGTACTCCAAGTTCACTATGAATTCATCAAAGTTGTAATTCTTTACTAAAATGTAAATGTAATAAAAAAAAAGATGTCATCCTTCAAAATTTCAATCCGCTGTCTTTTTGTTTTACATGATCATCCTTCAAAACAATGGGTTGATTGAGTGTGAATTTTCATCTACCATGTCAGAAGAACAATCAACATTTTCATCTGCTGATTTCACCATGCAAATTTCACTCAGTGTACTCCACCAAGATAATAAATTTCAACTTTCAATTCTACAAATCCTATGGTTTATGAATGAGAATTTAAATCATTTTTCCTTAATATTTCAGAGCATTAACTTTTTGTTTTTTTAAAAGGATTTTTTTTAAAAAAATAGTTTTTGAAATAGGTAGATTGCTAAGTCAAATGTACAGGCTCTTAAAATTACCAAATGTTAGTAGATGCATTACCCAAAGATTAGGACTTAGGAGGTCGTACTTTACAACGGCTTAATGTTTTATTCCCCAAAAAAAACTACTAACAGTTTAGTTTAGGAAACAGTCCCTTCTCTCCATAGAATCACTGTGAACAAGGTTCAGATTCAGACAGATGTGAAGGTTCATAGCAAATATATCGATCCATTCCATTTCAGAAACCCTTAAGGATTTCGGAAACCCTAAACTGGAAAATGCCTAGGGTTTTAGAATCTATCGATCTTACTCCCAAAGCGGTAAGAGAGAAGTGTGATTCGAGGAGGATGTACCTTGGTGTAGTAATTTGCAACCCCCTTCTCCCCGAGCGTCACCAGCAGAAGCTTGAAATCTGACCGCCACAGAGTCAGAACGTCGGCGACTGCGAGAGAGAGAGAGATGGAGAGGGTAGTGGCGAGCGTCGTGATGCTGCCGCTGGGGTTCAGTTTCCACTCGACGGACGAAGAGCTCGTGGAGGATACTTCTTGGTGGTGAGCTAGGAGAAGATGTATGTTCACCAGATCGTACACAATGTCGATTTCGTGGAGAGGAGAGGACGAGGGAGGTGGCAATGAGGGAGGTGGAGGGAGGTGGAGGGAGATATTTCGCGGAGAAAAGAAGTGCGGAGAGATTTTTCGCGAGCCGCCGAGAGTTGGCAATGAGCGAGGTGGAGGGAGGGGATGTGTTTTTTATTTTAGCGGGAAATACGACAATGCTTTTAAAAAATGCTTTTGTAACAGCGTTGTCTTTCATCCGAAACCACAACACTAAGCACATCGCATCATTATAAAACGTTGTCGTTATTAAAAAGTAAAACACATAGACAACACTTTTCACTAAAAACGTTGTAAAACAAAAAAAGACAACGTTTTTTTTTAAAACGTTGTCGATTGGGCGTTGTTGATTGCAAAAATTCTTGTAGTGAAATTAACATAAACTTAAGGGCTTACATGTGAAAAGCCAAAATCGGAGGGCTTTTCTACAAAATGGTTTTCCCATTTAATTTTTTTCCTTTTCCTCCTCACGAGTTCCGCTGATCATGATCGCAAAGCAGGTCATGTGAATCCTATCTTCCTCTTCTTCTTCTTCTTCCTTCTTCTCTTTCTCTTCCTCTTATTATTCTTCCACCTTTTCCGTTGGTGCCAGCGGTTTCGTGGTTCTCTTTCCCAGGAGTCGCTTCGCCTCGCTAGATGGATGATCTAAGCAACAACGTGTGGTGCTCGCCAGCCAATGTCGGTGATCGATCTTCGTTTCCACAAGGGCTCACCATTAGGGATCCATGGGTAGGTCTTCTTCTACCTCTTCTTTCTTCTTTGATCGGGTAGATCATGGTTGATTAGAGTTTCCCTCTAATTTCGAATCCTAATTGGTTCATGATTGGGTGATCGCTGATTTGGAATTCCTCTGGAGGGGAAGATCATTTTTGGTTTGCTAGAGTAGGACCGTGGTCATCCCTACTGGGTCTTACTCGTTTATTTCAGTTGGGCTAGATCGCGGGATCATTGGCTTCGATTGAAGGTAAGCTTCGTATTGGATTGAGTAGCTACTAAACTTGGATGATTTTGAATTCAAGCTAGATCTGGTATTTGATGTGATGTAGATTGTAGCAAGAATATGTGAATTTGAATGGGTTTTCTTTGGGGTTTATTACTGTGAATGGTGTTCTTTGAGTTTTCTGTGATGTTGATGTTGGACCGTGAGTTTTGAGTTGTTCTGTTAGAGTTGCTTGTTCCAGCTTCTTTCCGTGATGTCATTTCCGGGTTTGTAGTGTTTGGTTTTCAGGCAATGATGAGTTGGATCATGCTCTTTTGTGGATTGATATTCTGTACTTGATTTGATCTGAGTTTTAGCTACTCAGGTTATGGGATTAGATCGGCGGATGAATTCTTGATTTAAGAAAAAAAATTTTGGTAGCGTAGATCGGTTTGTATCCTTTGGGTTTTCCTATTGTTCTGCTTCTACCGTGGGTTTGATATTGGAGTTGAGAACAAATGGAGAGCTGATTGGTGATTTTGATTTGGACTTGGGCTAAGGATTAAACCTAACTTTTAGGTTCAAGATTTGAAACTTATCATTAGAATTAGGATGATCCTAATGGGGTTGTGATATATTAGCTATTTAGTTTTTGCATAAATAGCTAAATAATTATGTCATTGATGCAGGACATTGACTTAGTTCACTCGTCGCGGATACTATTTTGGACTGGGAGTTCTCGTCGCTTTTGGATTTCACTTGGAGGTGGGTACTTTTGACTTATCTATTCTTTAGATATTGTCATAGATATATATGCACGGTTGGTTATGCTAGTAGTAGTTTCTTTACATTGTTTTGTATATCTTCGTCGGTTACTTGTAGTGTACCTTTATGATATATCCTATTTGTTCTCGTATAGCTCGTACACGATAGGGATTGATCGCGATTATTACCTTGCATATATCTTGGTAGATTATTTTCTAGATCATGATTTACGACCTAGACCCGTGCATACCTTAGATTGTAGGTAGGCCTTCTTGATTGGATGTTGCATGCGTTTAGTGTCATGCACCATACTTGCACTGTTGCATTGCTGGTAATCCTGAGCTCCCTTGTGGTCAAGTCAGGTCGTCAGATCATGTGTTGTCCACACAGCCACTCAGGGGTAGTGGCTACCAGAGGGCACGCCCGGTATTAGGGACCCTTTCGAGTGTGTACAGTTGCTCTGTACTACTCTGTTGGTCGCTCATGGGTTACGGTATCGGAGCGTGGTAGCAGGCAGGGGTCCCTCATCATTCCGGAGATATGAGGAGATGAGAGACTTGTCTCCCCCATTGGACATAGGGCATGAGTGTTCACTCCACCTGTATCCTGTCCACTCGGTCACTCAGGAGCAGAGATGACAGTGTGTGTATAGTTGTCATAGCACTACACCAGGATGAGTACTTCCGCCAGTATCCTCACTGATGACCTGTGACGATGGTTGACTGGTGACAACGGTGACCATGTCATTGCATCATGTGCATGATGCATGGATTGCATTGTGTTGTGTTTGTTGTATTTGAATGCTGCATTTGTTTGACATACACATACAGGTTGTGATATACATACAACCGATAGTCAATTTTTATCCCCAGAGGGGTATTGATGGTATTGATCTATATGTTACTGAGATAGGTTGACATTGGTATGTTATACTTTCCTAGCACCTCAGTTTAGTATTATCTATTACTGTACCTGATACTATCTTACCTAGAATTTTACTGCTAGTATAGCTTACTTTGCATATCAGATATGTGTATTCGTTGAGTTTTTTAGACTTACCCTGGTAGCCATATGTAACGCCCCGAAATTTCCCATATGAAATATTAGGAAATATATAAATTCATGAATATGAAATATGGTGAAATTCATGAAATAGTATCATGAAATATTATGAAATATTATGAATTCGTAAATATGAAATATTATGGAATTCATGAAATAGTATCATGAAATATTATGAAATATTATGAATTCATAAATATGAAGTATTATGGAATTTATGAAATAGTATCATGAAATATTATGAAATATTATGAATTCATAAATATGAAATATTATGGAATTCATGAAATAGTATCATGAAATATTATGAATTCATAAATATGAAGTATTATGGAATTCATGAAATAGTATCATGAAATATTATGAAATATTATGAATTCATAAATATGAAATATTATGGAATTCATGAAATAGTATCATGAAATATTATGAAATATTATGAATTCATAAATATGAAATATTATGGAATTCATGAAATATTATCATGAAATATTATGAAATATATGATTCATGGAATATAATTAATATTATGAGATTTCATGATGGGCTTGGCTTAATGGGCTTGGATTAGTGCAAAATGTGATAAAAAGGAAATATAGAAGGGAGGAAGCAGGGATTGAACCTTGAACCTCCTAGTTGTACTAGCCATGTCATAACCAATGCACCAAGCCATGCTTCTTGTGGAGAGAATAGGAACATGCTTGTTAAAGCGAGGAAAGTGAAGAGACATGTCTCTTCATGAGAAAAGTATAAATAAGGGAAAGGGAAGTTGGAATAACTTCCTCTTCTTCTTCCTCTTCACTTCTCCACCGAAACTCAAGCTTTCCCCTTCTCCATTTTCGAAAAAGAAAACCTAGGGTTTCAACCTTAGGGGTTTGGAAAGAAGGAGATCTCACCCAAGGACCTTGCTCTCTCTACTAGGGCCAAGGGTTCTATAGAAGTACTAGGAAGGAGAACACTCACCTTCCTTCAACCAAGGGCATCTTAAGAAGTTAGAGAAGGAGAAAATCAAGCGAAAGGATGTAAGTATCCTCTCGCCTGCAGTGTAATGGTTTATGCATGTTTTCCTTGTGTTCTTGTTTTCGAAAATGGGAGTTCCTCCCTTATAAGACTTTCGGCCACCACCATGAAATAGGTTTTGGTTGCTTCTTGATGCATGAGGATATCCCTAGGAACTTAGGGTATGGATGTATGTTGTTTTCCAAATTTTTGAGAGGACACAAATTAGGGTTTGGTACCCTACATGTTTCGGCCAAGAGGGAATAAGCAAGGGCTTTTGGGTTGGTTGCTATCCTATTGTGTTCCCATGATTAGTATTGTAGATAAAGTATTTGTGTAAATGTTTGTGTAAAGATTGGATGTCAAAAACCTAGCCTACCCTACCCTACAAGTTTTGGCCAAGGCAATGAATTAGGGTCAAGGAGAGTTGAATTATCCTAGAAAATATTCATGCTTAGTGTATGGTGTGATATTGTATACAAGATGTTTGTATCATTGTTGTGTGAATGATTAATGCAAAAGTCCTAATATTTCCCTACTCTTGATGTTTCGGCCAACCCACTAGGACTAGGGTTTGTAAAGGTCAAACTACCCTATGATATATGTTTATGGTTGGGGATGATCATATGTATATGTATGTGGTGTTAAATGGAAGGGTTGATATGTAAACCTTAATTGTTAGCATGCTATGATATGTTTATGTATGAGGTGTTTGAATGAATGTATGTGTGAATATTTAGTTCAAACCCTAATTTTCCCTATACTTAAGTTTCGGCCAACCCTAGAAGGACTAAGGTTTAGGGTTGTATAATTATCTCATGATATGCTTTATGTTTAATAAGTTGCATGAATAATATGTGAAGGCTAAACTACCCTACGGGATATGATTATGTTTAGCAAAATAATATGTATATGCATGTATGAAATATGATGTATGTATGAACATGTATAGAATATGATATATGTATGAACAAGTATGAAATATGAGGGATGTATAAACATGTATGAAATATGATGCATGTATGAACAAGTATGAAAAATGATGTATGTATGAACATGTGTGAAATATGGTGTATGTATGGACATGCATGAAATATGATGTATGTATGAGCATGTCTTATAGCCCATGGGGCACACTTATGAAATTGCATGTGATATGTTAAAATGCTTGAAGGGATACTCAAATAAGTATGGGATCAAGAGCACCCCTTATGTTGTGTGGTGTGTCCCTACGGGATCATGAGCACCCTTGAAGAGTGGTGTGTCCCATAAGAGTGAATATGGAGTATTCCTTAGCATATATGTAAAAGCATGATAAGTATTTTACTTTTTAGGTTGTGTACCCGACTCGGAAGGGGGTCGTTAAATAAATCCGGGGTGCATGTTAACGTGGCTTCGGTAGGACGGAAGGGTCCTGCTCTAATGAATTGGTGGCTCGCTACCCCAATTCATTAGGGAACGCGCAATAGTTTCCGCGCGATAGTTGGTACACAACAGGGCCCAATATGATATGGATGTATTTTTAAGTAATACCATTATGGAAATGTTTTGAAAACATTCATTGAAAATATTTGTAATATGTGAAGAGTATGCTTAAGGTACTTGATATTGCATGTTAGAAACTTGGATGTTTAATATGCTTTGATGAACTCATGCTTATGATTTATTATGTGTACATGTTATGCTTTCGTATGGTTTTAGCGAGTAGGACAGGATCCTTACTAAGCATTTATGCTTACTAGTTTATATGTTATCTTATGCTGCAGATAAGGGTAAGGAACCCTTAAACTAAAGGAAGAGGCAGGAGGCTGAAGATGTGTGGGGTGGTGGCTCGGGAAGAAATGACTTCTATATCTACATATGCTTATGTTATGCTCCTTGACAATAAGTGTTAGTGATTAGGATTGACATGGCATTATAGTGTTTACCTTGGAGGTCTCTTATACTTAATTATGTTATGAGTTACATTACTAGTGATATTATCATGTTGTAGAATGACTTTGATAGTTAAACAAGCATGCTTAGTCCTTAAGTCCTTGCATTGTTGTTTTAATGTCATGCTAGGAGATAGAAATAGAAAAAAAAAATATTACTATATGATTGAGTTGTACATAACCCCGCCCCGAGAGTAGATATAAGGGCGGGCGTTACACCATATTTTTATTTCAGGTCGATTGGTTGGAGTGCCCAGCTGCCAGTCCCAGTCCCTCTGACTCAAGACGATCCATTGGTTTTATGTTGTATTCATTCGATGCATTGTATCTTTCTTTGCATTTTCATTTGTGGCTTTCTATTCCCGTTTGAGTTGTTGGATTGTACTTTTGTGTGCTATAGAGGCCCTTGCTGGTGTATGCTTGTCGTAAGTTGTATCGGTACTTGACTTTGTATGTTATGATGATTGTTTCCCTTTTTGTTGTTATTGCCAGTCGTGTTGGTTGAGGGATAGAGGTGGCCATTTAGGCCATGTACACATGCTTCAAGTGTCCGCTGTACAGGGGAGGTGTTGTGTGATTCTATATTCAGCCAGCGACTCCTCTCGGGGGCGTGACAAACAAACTACAAAACAAACAGCCTATGAAATTTATTTTGACAAAAAACCCAACATAAAATACTTAAAATTATTTGGTTGTAATGTACACATCCTAAACATTAAAAACCACTTAGGCAAATTCACATCAAAAACTCAACAAGAAATACTCCTAGGTTATTCATCCACTGGTAGGGCATATAGGGTACATAAGAAATCCACATTAAAAATTGAAGAAACAACTAATGTGACCTCTTTGATGAAAATCACAACTCTAAAAACTCTAACCAAGAACAAATTCATTTTAGAGAATCAAATGATGATATTGAAAATATTACTAAAGATAAAAAAATGAAAAACATCAAGAATGTTGGGAAAATGGCCCTAATATGATCTGGATGTTCATGGGTTTTGACGTGTGTGGTCAATATGATTAAATTAGGGTTTGTTGTTGTTCTAATATGTATACGTGAGTTTGCAGGTTTGCAGGTACACATGGACTTGGTTGATGTCTTCAGGTGAAGGGTGGCATGGAGGCAAGCTGGAGGCTTGTGTGTGCATCCGAGGGACCATAGATAAAGCAGGAACGATGAAGCCGAGGGAAGCGGACTTCGAGGCGTACGTGAAGGGTAGCATGGAGACAAGCCGTGGGCTTGTGTGCATATCCGAGGGACGAGGGCCAAAGTCGAAGAAGGCTTGAAGGCGATGGATCGAGGCTGCTGAAGTAGAGACGATGAGCCGAGGGACGCAGACTTCGAGGCATGCGTGAAGGGTGGCATGGAGGCAAGCCGAGGGCTTGCGTGCGCATCTGAGGGATTGGAGCCAAAGATGAAGAGGGCGTGAAGACAATTAATCGAGACTGTGAATTGGAGAGTCGATCAGGTCGTGAGGGTCTGAGTGTGAGTGATTGTACTCAGGGACTAAGCCGGGAAGGTTCGAGTGCGGAGAGAAATGTACTCGGAAGGGTAACCCTAGGCTTAGGGAAGGACCAGTCGACTGCTCTGGGAGCAGTCGACTGGTAATGGCTAGCTGATTTGAATGTTGGCTGTAACAGTCAAATTGAGTGGGACCAGTCGACTGCCCCAGGGGCAGTTGACTGGTAGCGGCCATTTACTACTCGAGCTCTATTTAAAAGGAGCTTGTTTAAGGCTACTGTTCTTGGCAAAACTTGCTTGGTCAAAGCTGGTTAGTAGCCTCTTGTGCTCAGGTAGTGTCCAAAGCTTGTGGAGAGGTTTCTCCACTCACAAGGAGCTACGAGTTCTAGCCGGAGGTGCTCCGGGGAATCATCCACCGACGGATTAGGGATCGCCCACCTTACGGGCAGTCGTGGAGTAGGAGTTCTATCTCTGAACCACGTAAATCGTTAGTGTCTTCTTTGTTTTAGTTTAGTTTAGTTTTATTTTAGTATATTCCGCTTGCGCAACTAACCTTGTAGGAAGAACGAATCAGAAATTGCTATTCACCCCCCCCCCCTCTAGCAAGCTACATCAATCAAACAAGTGGTATCAGAGCTTGGTGAGCTCACCTACGGACTAACCACCGAGGATGCAAGAAAGCTAGAGAGAAAATGATGGAAGATAAGTTGGGGGATGATATAAACACACCACCCACCTATGACCATGAAGATTTTGCCTATTGGAAAGCAAAATGAAGACGTGGCTTGGAATGGATCAGGAGTGTGTGATATCAATAGAGGAGCCCTTTGAAATTCCAAGAGACAAGCATGGGAAGAAGCTTCGCCCTAGATATTGGACTAAAGAGCAACAAGAGCAATCTAGGGAAAATGAGAAGGTAGTTAGTATATTGGTTAATATTTTGCCTACTAATGTTTTGAGTGGTGTAGGGGAATATAAAAATACATATGAGTTGTGGAACAAGCTAGAAGAATTTCATAAGAACCCTATCCAAGCTCAACTAGTAGAAGAGTCCGATAAAGTAAGCTCCATGGTCCACGAAGACTAAGAGGAAGAAGAAGTGTCAACTTCATCAATTGAAATGGTACAATCGAATGAGAAATCATCCATCTCGTCAAGAGAAAAAGAGGAAGCATCAACTTCAAGGATTGAGGGGAGGAGAGACCCTCATCCATACAAGAGCAAGAGAAAGCTCCAACCTCCACCAAAGCCAAATCAAAAAAGCACATCACATGCTTTGGATGCAACAAGAAAGGGCACTACAAGGACAAATGTCCACTAGGTAAAAAGGAGGTAATCCCTAAATCCAATTCAATTCATTTTAAATCTAATGTGGAGTGTAGGGAAAAGAAAGAAAAGAAGCACATTAGGTGCTATACTTATGGGGAGCTAGGACATTATCACACTCAATGTCCAAGGAAAGGAGAGCTTAAGAAGATGGAGTACTTAAGAAGATGGGAAAAAGAAGAGAAGAAAAGGAGCTCACATCAAGGGGGAGCTACAAAGGTAAGGAGGTAATCCCTAACTTTACTTATGCTCCAAATGCTCTTATGAATACTAGAATTAATAATGATTGCTTGCCTATGCGTGCTTTTGGTTTTAAATATCATGATAGAAATAGAAATACTATTGCATGCCAAAACCCCAAAGATTATATGCTTCATGATAAATCTAAGGTTTCTAGACATAAGAACCAAGGCATCAACTCTAAGAAGGGGAGACACATGCCTAGAAAGATGGGTAGATCTAGAAATGATCAACATAGGAATGGTGATACTAAGGTTAGGAGTTTAGAGAAGGAAAATTAAGTTTTGAGGGCAAAACTTGATAAATTGGAAAGAACCTAGATAAACTCATTAGAAGATCCAAGGGAGTAAGCATAAGGCCAAATGATCAACACCTTAGAAGTGGTAGGCCGTGACTAGGATATCACCCTAGGAAGACAAATGTTAGTAAAATGTCATATTTAAGGATGTCTTATGCTTATGGTAAAGAAAAGGTTAAAAATAGTAAGGAAAAGACATTTCAAAAGAAAAAGAAGGATTTGACCAAGGAAAAAGTGTATAGAGTTAAAAGAGTGATAGTTGAAGGCCAAGAAGCACCGGAGAAACACCGATGTGGCCTTGCAATTGTAAGTAATTACCTATGGAGGTAACTAGAGCTAGGAGCTCAAGGGAGAGCTCTAGGAGCCGAAATGGGATCCATGGCCAATGGATCTCAGGAGGATTTCTCCTAGGAGATTAGGTGAACTATGAAATGTGCCAAAGGATTTAAAAGGCTAAGGTTAGCCTTAATCCTATGGAATTGGCACACATAAAGGAGATTTATGGAGAGAAAGATGGAAATAGACTCATATTAGGAGAAAATTGATTTTTAATCTGTAAATGTCATATAACTTGGTGCTAAAATGTATTATGGTTAGGCATTGGAAGAGACATCAAGGAGAGGTCAAAAATAAGACTTTTGGATAAGGTTTCAATGATACAATTTAGGAAGAATGGAATTTCATGCCAATCTTGGGATCCAGAATAGTTTTGGTTGAAACCATGTTTCTACCAAGTAGACATAAGTTCTACAAATCTCTCCATGAAATTTCAGAATTTTTGTAGATTTGTGGAATTAATTAGGCATTTTGAAATTAGACTGAAAAAACTGAAATTGAGGTATCAGTCGACTGGTAAAGAATCAGTCGACTGATCCAGGTGAATTCAACACTGGGAACCTTCTGTTCAGTTTATTAGTCAACTGCCCCTGGGGCAGTCGACTGATACGTAGGATTAAATAGAAAAGGGATATTGAATGATAAGAACTTGCAAAATTGGAAGCATAAGAAAGGGTCATGTTACTTTATGACATTTTATGTCATGGGATGATATTATATGGTTTGAAGGTCATAAATTGCTATTGAATAATAAGATATGATCGTGAATTAAAATCTTTGGTTATACTTTCATACTCATCATATAAGGTTTTAATTCATGGTATAATGGTAAGTGTATGGAATAAGGATTTGTTGATATCATAGAATTTAAGGAAGGATGATGTGTATGTCTCTAGGGTTAAGAGATTAATAGGGGAGGTTTGTATCATATTGTGAATACATAAGGAAAAGGGAAGAATTGATGGCAATTCTATGTGTAAAATTAAGATGGATGGTTTGGACAAACACATGGAATCATGTAGAGTTTTAAAAATTGATACAAAATGTCAAGTTTTGAGGAAATTAGAGTTTGTACCCAAAGTCAAGCACATTTGATATTTTTCTTAAAACTATATTTTTCTAGGGTAGAGTATATCCTAACAAATATGCTTGCAAAATTTTATATTTTTCATAATTTTGTAGAATTTTCTACGTATTTCTGAATTTGGGCTGGAAATTCAGAATTGGCAGTATCAGTCGACTGCCCTGGGGGCAGTCGATTGATGTCTCGGCAGATTGAGATTCAGTGATTTCTGAGGGGTTTTTTAGAAACTGGTTGACTTCTATTTGGCACCAGGGGTAGGGTTGCTTGGGGCAATCTTTTTGATGGTGTCAAAGGGGGAGAACTTGGGTGTTAAGTTAGGTTTAACTTGACATGAGAAAATGTGTGGTGTTAAGTTGGGAAGAACTTAACTTGGTGTTATGATGTTAAGTTGGGTAGAACTTAACTTGGTGTTGGTTGTGAGAATTGAAAATTGGGAGAAAGCATAGGATAAGGGGGAGGTTGCCTCTTGTTTGTTATGCTTTAATTTTCAATTGCTATTGCTATTGTTATTTGTGTTTACCTAACTTAACATATTGCCACACATCAAAAAGGGGGAGATTGTTACGGCAATCGACCCTAATATGATCTGGAGGATCATGGGTTTTGATGTATGTGGTCAATATGATTAAGTTAGGGTTTGTTGTTGTTCTAATATGTGTACGTGAGTTTGCATGCAGGTACACATGGACTTGGTTGATGTCTTCAGGTAAGGGTGGCATGGAGGCAAGCTGGAGGCTTGTGTGCGCATCCGAGGGACCATGGACAAAGTAGGAATGATGAAGCTGAGGGAAGCGGACTTCGAGGCGTACATGAAGGGTAGCATGGAGGCAAGCCGCGGGCTTGCGTGCGTATCCGAGGGACGAGGGCCAAAGTTGAAGAAGGCTTGAAGGCGATGGATCGAGGCTGCTGAAGCAGAGACGATGAGCTGAGGGATGCGGACTTCGAGGCATGCGTGAAGGGTGGCATGGAGGCAAGCCGAGGGATTGCGTGTGCATCTGAGGGACGGGAGCCGAAGATGAAGAGGGCGTGAAGGCAATAGATCGAGACTGCTGATTGGAGAGTCGACCAGGTCGTGAGGGTCTGAGTGTGAGTGATTGTACTCAGGGACTAAACCGGGAGGGTTCGACTGCGGAGAGAAATGTACTCGGGAAGGGTAACCCTAGGCTTAGGGAAGGACCAGCCGACTGCTCTGGGAGCAGTCGACTGGTAATGGCTGGCTGATTCGAACATTGGCTGTAACGGTCGAATCTGAGTGGGACCAGGCGACTGCCCCTGGGGCAGTCGACTGGTAGCGGCCAATTACTACTCGAGCTCTATTTAAAAGGAGCTCGTTTAAGGCTACTATTCTTGGAAAAACTTGCTTGGTCAAAGCTGGTTAGTAGCCTCTTGTGCTCAGGTAGTGTCCAAAGCTTGTGGAGAGGTTTCTCCACCCATAAGGAGCTACGAGTTCTAGCCGGAGGTGCTCCCGGGAATCATCCACGACGAATTAGGGATCGCCACCTTACGGGCAGCCATGGAGTAGGAGTTCTATCTCCGAACTATGTAAATCATGAGTGTCTTCCTTGTTTTAGTTTAGTTTAGTTTTATTTTAGTATATTCCACTTGCGTAACTAACTTGTAGGAAGAACGAACTGAAAAATTGCTAGTCACCCCCCTCTAGCAAGCTACATCGATCTAACAAAGAAGAATGCCAAATTGAAACTTATTATAATCCTAGGATACTATGAACAAACACAAATCATTAGATTGATCGTATTATGGGAATCCAAAAATTTAGCGTATGAACCAGATCAACCTTTAGAAACTTAAGTCAAATAGCCTTAATGTCTAAGATTGAATCCAAGACTATAGAAGAAGCATTGATTAAACCTGACTGAATGATTGCAATGGAAGAAGAATTGCCCTAATTTAAAAGAATCAAGTCTGGGCTTAGTATCTCCACCTAAGCATAAATCCATTATAGACGCTAAGTAGATTTTTAGAAAAAAATTAGATGATCAAGGCTAAATTAGTTGCCAAGGGGTTCAGTCAAGTCAAAGGACTTGATTATGACGAGGCATATATGCCCTTATTACCAGACATGTTGCTAGCCTTTGCAGCACGTAAAGGTTTTAAGTTATACTAAATGGATGTCAAATCCACCTTTTTAAACAACCTAATTAACGAAGTTTATGTAGGTCAACCCTAAGATTTTGAAGATTTAGAAAACCCTAATCATGTTTATAAATTTAAAAAGACTTTATATGGACTAAAACAAGTACCTAGGGCTTGGAATGAAACACTTTCTAGTTTTCTAAATTCAAAGGGTTTTAAAGAAGGACCAATTGATCCAACCTTATTTAAAAACCCCTTTACTCAGATATTTTTATATCCCAAGTATACGTAGATGACATAGTTTTTGCTTCAACAAATTCTAAATTTCTAAAAGAATTTATAACTCTAATGGAAAAAGAATTTGAAATGAGCCTTGTAAGAGAACTAACTTCTTTTTATGACTATAAATAAAACAAACTAAAGAAGGAAACTTTGTTCACAAAAATAAATATACTAAGGAATTAATTAAGAAATTTGGAATGGAAAATACTAAAAATTTTAAAACCCCCATGGCAACCAATACAATGATAGATAATGACGAAAATGGTAAACGAATAAATCTAACGTACTATAGATGTGTAATAAGAAGTTTGTTATACTTAATTGAAGTCAACCTGACATATTATTGCTAGGATCTTAACGTTTGGCTAGAGGGGGGGTGAATAGCTTATCTTCGATTCTTCTTCCTACAGTGTTAGCGTGCGCAACGGAAATACTAATAACAAAATCAAACAATCGCAAACACGTCACCTTTACGTGGTTCGGAGATAAAGCTCCTACTCCACGGCAGTCCGTAAGGTGGACGATCCCGATCCGTTGGTGGATGACTCCCCGGAAGACCTTCGGCTAGCTCGTGTAGCTCCTTGTAGGTGGAGAAACCTCGCCACAATCCGGACAACACTCCTGAGCACAAAGACTACTAATTGGCCTTTAACCAAAGCCAAGTTCGTCAAGAACTCTTAGCCAAAACCGAGCCCCTTTAAATAGTGCTCTTGGCTGAAAATGACTGTTACCAGTCTACTGGTCCCACTCAAATTCGACCGTTACATCTTAACGTTCGAATTCCCAGCCGCCACCAGTCGACTGCCCTATTTGCAGTCGATTGACCACCAGTCGACTGCCCCATTTGCAGTCGACTGATCTCTCTATGGCATACACCAGTCAACTGATCAAGCATCAGTCGACTGCTAACCCTCTAAGCCTAGGATTTTCCTTCCCGAGTACAATTCTCTAAGCACTCGAACCCTCACAACTTAGTCCTAGGGTTTCCCTACCCGAGTATAATCCCTCAGTACTCAAACCCTAACAACTCAGTCGACTCTTCATCCAGCATCCTCGAACTGTTGCCTTCAAACCCTCTTCGACTTTGGCTCTCGTCCCTCAAATGCGCACACAAGGCCTTGGCTTGTCTCCATGCCATCCTTCACATATGCCTCGAAGTCCGCTTTCCTCGGCTCATCCTCCCTGCTTTATCCACGGTCCCTCAGATGCGCACATAAGCCCACAGCTTACCTCCATGCCATCCTTCACCGGTCCCGAAGCCGTCCAACTAAGCCCATGTGTATCCTACAAACCTGCACACTCAAATACACATATCAAATATAAGGGTGAACCTAACATAAACCATTTGCCCAAACATCAAAACACATGGTCACTCCGGACCATAGATTGCCCCAACAATTATTTGCAGTCAGTATGTGTGCTAGATATCAAACTTGTACTAAAGAATCACACTTAAAAAATGTCAAAAGAATCTTTAAATACCTTAAGGGAACAATCAACGTAGGAATATGACATCCTAGAACAAGTAATTTTGAACTAGTTGGATATTCAGATTCCAACTATGCTGGTTGTAAGTTAGATAGAAAAAGTACATGTGGAGGATGTCAATTATTAGGATCTTTCCTTAGTTGGTTTAGTAGAAAGTAACATTGTGTTGCTGTGGGATCGTTTATTTTTTATTTTTTTGATGAAAGGCAAATTATATCATCAAGAAAAGTACTACAAACATGTGTCTTGGGATAGTCCCTTGGCTCTGGCTAGATATCAGATCCAAGTGGCTATCTCGATATGACCCATCCGTCCCCATATATACATGTATGCGTACTGTCATGGTACCAAACCCCAAAAACCTCCTCATATGATACCTCATCACTGCACTGTCTGCTCACACTGTACCACACATCATCACTATCCATCAACTCACATAACTATCCAATGACCTCCATCACTCTACTGCGGGATCGTTTAGAATCGATAGAGGGGGGGTGAATATCAGTAAAAATTTCAGATATTAAAAGAATATTACGCAGCAGAAAATTAAATCAATGCTAACACAATTTCTTTTACTTGGTTTGGAGTCTAGATTGGCTCCTACTCCAAGGCCCATGGTCCTTGACCGTTTACGTTGGGCAATTCTATATTTCTGAAAATGTTACAATAGTTGAATCACGAATACAAAATTAAATTTAAGCACTTAAAAGAAATACCGACGATCGGAAAAGTAATTGAAGATTGGAGCAGCGGGTCGTCGATCTGGAACATTGTTGGCGCTTGAAACTCGAGCACGGAGAAAACAGAACTGAGCACTTGAGTTGGAGAAATTGTTGTCTGGAAGCAAGGGGGTGAACCCCTTTTTATACAGACGTCCAGGGCACCCTTGTTGATGTAGGGCGCCTGCCACGTAGCCTATCCGCGTGCATCCTCATCCGCAGACTCGACCAGAGCTTATCCCTTCATCCAAGGCACCTAGGACATTTGGGCCCCCTGTATGCTCACGGGCGCCTCCCTTGCTGACATGGAGGCTCAACATCGCAAACTGCTGGAATCACCCATCTGGGCGCCTGTATCAATACAGGCGCTTGTATTCTCGGGCGCCTGAGTCCTCTCAGGCACCTGGGAAGCAGAAAACTCCTTCCTTTGTTCCTGCAACCAAGGTTAATTCCAAAGCAATAGTAATAGATAGATTAAGTACAAATAACAGTCTGCGCTGTCTTGGTTCTGACTTTGGGCTTCCCAAATGGAGCCCTAGGTTGAACCGACGCCTAATGTTCCCTCTTTCGGGGAACGCGTCCTCACCTACTCCTCTTAAGAGAAGTTACCTTTTTGCCAACCGGCTCCTTCGGTTGGACTTTTGCCCGATCTTCCCGATCAGGACTTCGGTGCCCAGTCCACGACCAGGACTTATTGTCCAACCCTCGGTCAGGTCTTTGTGCCCAGTCCACAACCAAGACTTATTGCCCAACCCTCGGTCAGGTCTTCGTGCCCAGTCCATGACCATGACTTATTGCCCAACCCTCGGTCAGGTCTTCGGTGCCCAGCCCTCAGCCAGGACTTATTGCCCAATTCCACAAACCAGGACTTCGTGCCTAGCTTACCTAGGACTTTTCCTGCACACTTAACAGGTTCATTAGATCACAATATAACCTTAACATATGAACCCTTTGCCATTATCAAAACCCAGGTTCGATCTGGTGCTTCCGACGCCAACAATCTTCCCCTTTTTGATTTATGGCAACCTAGTTCAAAAGTTAAGTTTAAACAAAAAGCACAGGTATTTCAAACAAACATATTTTTCCTCACTTTCTTAAAACCAAATTATTTTTGAAAAATGTGCAATAAGCTCCTCCTGAATTAGAGATCTCCCCCTGAAGCTTTCAAATATATGTAGTTTTACAAAAAGACTAAGTGTACTCTTTTTGAGGAAAAAAGTTAAAGTCTTTTTATGAAAAAGACAAGCGAACTTCAACTTTTGCAAAACCTTCAACGTTGAAAAAGTTAAGACACCTTTTGACAGATTTTAATAAAATTTTCTTTAAAAGTGAATTTTAACTATTCTTACTTGTAACCACAAAAATTTGTTCTTTAAAAGATTTGTGTTGGTGCCGGAAGCACCAAAGTCAAACCTATGTTTTGATGATGACAAAGGGTTCAAAAGTTAAGGTATTGTTGTGATCTAACAAGTTATCAAGTGTGCAGGTAAAGTCCTAGGTAAACTAGGCACTAAGTCCTGGTTCTTTGAATTGGGCACTAAGTCCTGGCCATGGGCTGGACAACTAAGTCCTGACCTAAAGTTGGGCAATAAGACCTGGTGAGTGAAGTGGGCACCGAAGACCTGGTGACTAAAGCTGGGCACTAAGACCTGGTCGACGACTGGACACCGAAGACCTGGTGAGTGAAGCTAGGCACTAAGACCTGGTCGAGGACTGGGCATCGAAGACCTGGTGAGTGAAGCTGAGCAAAAGTCCAACCGGAGGAGCCGGCTGGCAAAAAGGTAAATTCTCTCGAGAGGAGTAGGTGAGGACGCATTCCCCATAGGAGGGAACATTAGGCGTCGGTTCGACCTAGGGTTCCATTTGGGAGACCCAAAGTCAGAACCAAGACAGCTTAGGCTGTAAATAATGTTTAATATATATTTGCTTCTTGTGTTTGGAACTAACCCTAGATGCAGGAAACGAAGGGACTGTGTTTCTGTAGCTCAGGCGCCTCATTGGAAGGAGGCTCCTCACTGGGCTAGGCGCCTATAAGGATATTGGCGCCCTAGTGCAAGGCAAAACCAAGCCATCGAAGCAATCTGCCAGAGAAGCCTTTGGACCAAGTCAACCTAGGCGCCTGGGTTAACACAGGCGCCCCAGACAGCTCAGGCGCCTCAATGAAGGGGATAAGCGCTGACCGAGCCTGCGGTTTGGAGTACCCGCAGGAGAGGCCACGTGTAGGCGCCCCCTTTCAACACATGCGCCCAGGAGGCGATTATAAAATGGGGTTCACCCCCAAGGCTTTAAAACAACTCGCTCAAGTCGCTTTCAACACTTTCGCTCAGGCACTACGCTCTGGCACGCTCTGCATTCACGATTCAAGCATCGACGACGACCCGCTGTTCCGAAATTCCATCCACTTCGGTCGTCGGTAAAACTATTAATTTTCTTAAGTGTTGCAATTGTTTTTCCGATTCTATATCTGTACTCAAAACTGTAATCATTTCTATGAATATAGAATTGCCCAACGTAAACGGTCAAGGACCGTGGGCCTTGGAGTAGGAGCCGACTGTGACTCCGAACCAAGTAAAACAAATCGTGTTAGCGACTTTGCTTTACTATTCCGCTGCATATTTCTCTTTACTGTCCGAAATTTTTCGATCGATATTCACCCCCCCTATCGATTTATTCCGATCCAACAAGTGGTATCAGAGCGGGTGGGCCAAACTTGGTGCAACCACCAGTTTGAAATTTTTTTCGGATTTTCAAATTTTTAAATTGTTTTTCTCGCTCGAATTTTCTCGTCAATCGAGGTTGGTCCAACACCACTCGATTTTTTTCGTTGTTAATATTTTCTTCCTCACTGCTAAATCCAAGACCTAGTCTTGGGACAAGTTTTCTTGTAAGTTTTTTTTTAGAAAAATTCAATGGCCATGCAAGAGGGGTACAACACTGCCAGACCTCCTCTCTTCAGTGGAGAAGACTTCTCCTACTGGAAAAGCAGGATGGAAGTCCACCTGAAAATTCAGGTGGACATGTGGATAATCATCCAGTCTAGGCTGGAAATTCCCAAGAATGCACAAGGTGTGGCGGAACATTATACTGAGTGGGACGCGCCACTAAAGAAGAAAATCGAGGCCGATGCAAAGGTAACCCAAACTTTTCAATGCGGCTTAACCAAGGAGGAACTGAACCAGGTGGGACCCTTCAACAGCGCAAAGGAGCTTTGGAACAAGCTGATCAAGTTGCACGAAGGTACTTCTGACACAAGGATCAGTAAAAGAGATTTGTTGCTGAATAGACTACTCCACGCCAGAATTCAAGAACTGATGAACGGGCTGCACACGATATGTCACAAGGTTGAAAACCGTGACCTGATCAGGTATACGCTTAACTCTTTTCCGAGAAACTCACTGTAGGCGTCTATGGTAGATGCCTACAAAGTTTCAAGGAACCTATTTGAAATCAAATTAGACGAACTTTTTTCTGAATTAGAACTGCACGAACAAACTAACACTACCTTGATCGAGAAAGGTATAGCTTTTGTTGCAGGCAAAGCTTCCAAGAAGAAGACTCAACCAGCACCCGAGTCTGACTCAGACTCAGATTCAGAAGATAGTGAAGGGGATCGACCCAAGTTGGTTCGGCTAGCTCGGGACTACTACAAAGAACTAGAACACCAAACGAACAAGAAGAAAGCAAGCCATAGAAAGGAAGATCCATCAGAACCTTCAACAAGCTCGAAGAGAAAGACCAACGATACCTGCTACGAGTGCAACAAAAAGGGATATTTCAAGTCAAAATGCCCCAATATGAAAGAAACCAAAAAGGCACGAAGAAAGAAAGCTCTCCAAGCCACCTGGGACGAATCCTCTTTCGAAGAAGAAGAAGAAGTCCCACATGCAAATCTCCTCGCCCTAACCACCTCGAAAGACATCGACTCCGGATCAGAGTCGGAACTAGACGACGGAAGACTTACAATCTTGGAGAACGGGCAAATTATTGTAAGAGGTTACTCTGAATATGAATTGTCAAAGTTAATTTCTTTTTTGTCTCGTAATTTAGCGAAATCCAAGATCCGGGCCGAGTCCCTCCGACAGGAAGTAAAACGCCTGAATGAGGAAGCCGACTCGAGGTCCTTGACCGAGCAAATTCAAGAAGGAAACTCAACTCAAGTCCAAGCATGGGTCCCCAAGCTGTGTTTAAGTAAACAAGCTAGACCAGACCAGTATTGGATCCGCAAGGATAAGATTCACATCTTGCTTAACCCTTATAGAGGCTATAGTCCAGGGGGAGCCAATATAAAGACCATATTTATAATTAGATAATTTTTCTTGTTGATTGCTTGCTTGTTTATTTTCTTTTTGAAATTTTAATTATCATGCTTAGACTTAGGATTGGTTAGATTAAGGATAAATGATTAAGTTGAGATTTGAACAACATAGACTTAGGTGGAGGTGAGATGATAGTACGTTAGGGAAGCCCTTCTAATAAGGTCAAGTATATCCTACTTGGTCTGTTTAGTCTGGTGGAACTAGCCAAAGCTACCGTTTGAAGAGCCAAACTAGTTAGACCAAAATCTTTAAAGAAGTAACATGAAGATGAATTTTCAATAAAAGGCTTTGTCAAGGAAAGGGTTGTTGCTCCAATAAGGCTACGCCCAAAGAAGGCCTAGTGCCTCGCCAAGACCTGGAAGCCAATTACTGAAAATCAAATTCACTTTACTACTTGTTAAATTTTAATTTAACACAAATTTTAATTAATCTTAGATTCAACACACTTTTTCAAAATAAACTTAAGCTTTATAAAATTTTCAAAATTAATTCAATGTCTTCAAAATTAACCATGTCTTTCAAAATTAAAATCTTTATTTTTGAAAACCCATCTCACAAAACCCATAAGGTTAACGTGATTGATAACACTAGACTGGGTGAGACAGACTAGGTTGTGAAAATCAATTTTAAGCTATCCCTAACTCTAATTGGATCCAAATCAATAAATACTTTATGTGTAGGAACATAATGATTTGGACCAATGGATGTTGGATAGTGGATGCTCCAGACATATAACTGGAGACAAATTGAAATTCACCAAAATCAAGTTCAAGAACCTAGGCTCAGTAGCATTTGGCAACAAGTTCAATTTACTTAGCATAAGTTAACTATGTGATACTGGCTACGTAGTTACATTTACCAACTCTAACTGCCTGATTAGAAACCTTCAAGTCTCAGAAGTTATGCTTAAGGGTACTAGGAAAAACAATGCTTATACCATTATTTACCTTTAGTACCAAAATTCTTCTTGACTCAATTAGAAGAATCCAACCTCTAACATAGGAGATTAGGTCACACTCATGTTAAACTAATTTCCAAAATTACCCAACTTGGTTTGATTAAAGGTGTACCAAGAATTAAGAATTATGAAAACCCAATCTGTAACTCATGTAACCAAGGAAAGCAAACTAAGTCAAACCACAAATCAATTCAATCAGACATAACCCAATCCACACTTGAGCTCCTGCACCATGACCTATTTGATTCACATGGAGCCAAGTCATGAAGCGGGAATCGGTATTGCTTAGTGATTATCGATGATTACTCTAGGTTTACCTGGGTTAGGTTCCTAAAAACCAAAGATGAAACTTTGAACATATTTATTGACCTAAGAAAATGATTGAAAACCAAAATGATACTAAAATCAAAAGACTTAGAAGTGATCACGGGGGAGAATTTGAAAATCAACGATTTGAGGAATTTTACAAAATAAATGGGTATATACATGAGTTTTCCTGTCCTAGAACCCCCCCAACAAAATGAGATAGTGGAAAGGAAAAAATAGAACCCTTCAGGAAGCTGCTAGAACCATGTTAAATGAATTTAACTTAGCTAATCAATTTTGGGCAGAAGCGGTAAGTACGGCATGCTACATCCAAAACAGGGTTCTAATTAACAAAAGGCATAATAAAACACCTTATGAACTATATTATCATAGACTGCCTAAGAAACTACCTAAGAGTCTTTGGGTGCAAAGTCCATATCTTGAACACTAAGGACTACCTAGGTAAGTTTCAATCCAAGTCAACCCCAGGGATCTTCTTAAGATACTCAACAACTAGTAGGGCCTATAGGGATTAGAATAAACAAACTCATAAAATTGAAGAAACTACTAACTTAATATTTGACGAGGAAATTGAACCACAAACTGATAATTAAAAATTGAACCAATCAAATAGTGATCAAGAAGACAATGAACCAACAAATGAACCATCAATTGAACCACTGATTGAACCTCTAAATGAACTAACTCTTGAACCAACTACTGAGGTCTCAACTGAGCCTATAACTGAACCGACCCAAGTAGTTGAACTAAACACTGAACCGAAACATCCAGCCGGACCTGAGGCTGAACCTAGTACTAGAAGAACCAAGAAACCCAGACTCAGTCACCCTTCTGATCAAATTATAGGTGATCCAACCTTAGGAGTTAGAACTAGGTCTTCCTATAGAAATCATAGTCAAATCACATTAATTTCAAAAATTGAACCTAAGATTATAGAGGAAGCTCTACCTAACCCTGATTGGATCATAGCTATCCAAGAAGAGTTAGCCCAATTTGAAAGAAACCAAGTCTGGGAACTAGTACCTAAACCTGAGGGTAAATCTATTATAGATACTAAGTGGGTGTTCAGAAACAAATTAAATGATCATGGGAAAATAGTTAGAAATAAATCCCACTTAGTAGCTAAAGGGTTTAGTCAGGTCGAAGGTTAGACTATGATGAAACCTATGCCCTAGTAGCCAGACTTGAGTCAATTAGAATGTTGTTAGCCTTTGCAGCCCATAGAGGGTTCATGTTATACCAAATGGATGTTAAGTCTGCCTTTTTAAATGAGTTTATCAAAGAAGAAGTCTATGTAGGACAACCCTAGGATTTGAGGACCTAGAAAAACCTGAGTATATCTTTAAATTTAGAAATGCACTTTATGGGTTGAAACAAGCACCAAGGGGATGATATGAACGTTTATCAACTTACCTAATTTCTAAGGAATTAACCAAGGTCAAATTGACACCACCCTTTTGTTAAAACCTTAGAAAACGACATTTTTATTGCCCAAATTTATCTTGATGATATAATTTTTGGATCCACCAACTCTAACTTTCTAAAAGAATTTGTAAAAATAATGGAAAGTGAATTCGAAATGAGCTTAGTAGGTGAGCTCAACTTTTTCTTAGTATTACAAATTAAACAGACTAGAGACGGTAATCATGTTCACCAATTCAAATATGCTAAAGAGTTAATAAAGAAGTTTAAAATGGATAACTCTAAAAGCATAAGTACTCCTATAGCCACAAATGTTAAAATTGATAGTGACCCTGAAGGTAAGCCTGTAGATCTTAAGTTATACCAAAGTATGATTAGTAGCCTACTTTACTTGACAGCTAGCAGACCTGATATCCTATTTTTTGTAGGAATGTGTGCTAGGTACCAAACTTGTGCTAAGGAATCCCACTCAGCAGCCCTAAAAAGAGTACATAGGTACATTAAGGGCACCCAAAATGTAGGGATTTGGTATTCTAGGACTTCCACTTTTGAATTGTCAGGATATTCTGACTCTGACTATGCTGGGTGCAAGTTAGATAGAAAAAGTACAAGTGGAAGTTGCCAACTATTAGGACATAGCTTAGTCAGCTGGTGTAGTAGAAAGCAACACTGCGTAGCACTGTCCACAACCGAAGCAGAATATGTTGCCCTAGGATAATGTGTAGCACATTTTTGTGGATGATGCATACTCTTAAGACTTCCAGCTTGACTACACCTAAACCCAAGTCTATATTGATAACATTAGTTCAATCAACTTGACTAAAAACATAATTCAACATTCCCGAACAAAACATATAGAAGTTAAACATCATTTTGTAAGGGATCATGTTGCCAGGGGGTACTTAAACATGTGGACTCAAAATCCAACTTAGTTGATATCTTTACCAAACCCTTACTTGAGTCTGAGTTTAGATCACTAAGAAGACAGTTAGGGTTGTGCTCAGTAGAATAGGACTGATCTATAATATTTTCCTAAAAACTTTTCCTATTTTTTCTTTATTTTTAAAATTTGCAAATTTATTATTTTTCAAGCTTTTGAAATTTAAAATGATTTTTCGACTTAGTTTTATTTCAAAAATTACCCCCTTCAAAACTAGGGCTTTTTCGCAAATAGACTTAGCTTAGGCCCTAACTCTAGAACTGCATGCACCTATAATCTAGAAGCTAGCATCTCACAAGCACCTTAGGGTATTTTGATTGATAACCTAGACTGGGTTGAGATGCTTAGGTCTATGCCTTGATTCAAGATGCTTTAAGTCAGTGCATCTACAGTAATTGGGGCAATAAATACAAGTTGAACAGCAATCAGGTTAAGTGTCAAGCTTAGAAAAATCTAACTTGATCAGATCACTTAACTTGACTAACCCTAGCGAAAGCTACTGTTCATGACAGTTAGTAAGTAGCTAACATGGTTAGATAGGACCCGAACAAGATTGGTTGAATTTGGTTTGGTCCAATATTTTTGATCATTAGAATTGGTTCAATACAGAATTACAATTTGTTACTAACTCCAATTTATTTGCTATAATTGTTATCGTTTTTTTATATATGGCAAAGGGGGAGAGAAGGAAAAAGAGGGTGATTTTTTTTTTCAAAATTCAAAATTTTTAAATCTCCTTTTCAAAAAGTCAAGTAAAAGTTCTAAGTGCTTAAGAATGCTTCTAAAATCTTTTCGAAGGATTTTAAAATTTTAAAATTTTTTCTAAGTATTTCTCAAAGTGCTTAAAAATGATTCTAAATTTTTTCAAATTTTTTCTCTAAATTTTTGTTTCAAAACCTTTGCAATATCTAAGTATAGTTTTTCTTTAAAAAAATTGTCCTAAGAATTTTTCTTAGCAAACGAAATTTGCCTAAGCTAGATTTTCCTCTAAAATTTCATTTGCAAATGGTGCTAAGCAAATTGTTCTGAGTGAACAAACTTTGTTTGAAAAAAAAATTAAAGTCTTTTAAGTGAAAAAGTTTTACACAAAGTGTTTTTCAAAGCAAAATGTTTCTGAGTATGAAAAAAAATTCCGTTTCAAAGTTTTTCCCAAGTTATCAAGGTTGATTCTTTTTAAGGATTAAAACTTTTGAAACAAAAATTAGGCTTGCAAAAATTATCTAAGTGTTAAAAAATTCTTGAATGCTCCAACACTTAAAACTTTTTTGCTCGCTGTTGAAAAACCTTAGTAAAAAACTTAAAGCCTTTTGCTAAAGTTTAAGCACTCAGAAAATTTACAGATCCCGCATGACATTGAAAATTTCAGGGGGAGAATATGTAATTCAGGGGGAGAGAAAAAGACTCCTTTTAAGTATTTCTTGTTGGTGCAGGAAAACCTAAGTCAAACTTGTGTTTTGATAATGGTAAAGGGTTCAGAAGTTAAGGTGTTAATGTGATCTAACAAGCTTACTAAGTGTGCAGGAAAAAGTCCTAGGTACACTAGGCAAGAAGTCCTGGCAAAGGGCTGGGCAAGAAGTCCTGGTCAAGGACTCGGCAAGAAGACCTGACCGGAAGTTGGGCAAAGAAGTCCTGGTCAAAGACTGGGCAAGAAGTCTTGGCAAAGGGCTGAACACCGAGGACCTGACCTGAAGTTGGGTAAGAAGTCCTGGTCGCAGACTGGGCACGAAGACCTGATCGGGAGGATTGGGCAAAAGTCCAATCGGAGGAGCCGGTTGGCAAAAGGTAAACTCTCCTGAGAGGAGTAGGTGAGGACGTGTTCCCCGTGCGAGGGAACAGTAGGCGACGGTTCGAACTAGGGTTCCATTTGGGAAACCCAAAGTCAGAACCAAGATAGCTTAGGTTGTAAATAATGGCTAACATATTTTGCTTATTGTATTTTTGAACTAACCTTGGTTGCAGGGAACGAAGGAACGTGTTTCTGCAGTTGAGGTGCCTCAAAGGAGTGAGACGCCTCACTGGGGCTAGGCACCCGGATGGATACGGGCGCCCCATGTCAAGGCCAAAACAGAACCATCGAAGCAAACTGCCACGAAGCCACTGGACCAAGTCAGCTCAGGCGCCTCTGTTAACACAGGCCCCCCATCAGCCTAGGCACCCCAGTGAAGGGGATAAGTGCTGATCGAGCCTGCGGATAGGAGTTCGCGAAGGAGAGGCCACGTGTTAGGCGCCCCCATCAACACAGGCGCCCCTATGGCTGCTATAAACGGGGGTTCACCCCCAAGGCTTCAAACAACATCGCTCACAACGCTCTAAGCACTTTTGTTCAAGCGCTACGTTCCAACAAGCTCCCACTTCGAGATTCCAGCGCCGACGACGACTCTCTGCTTCGAACTTCGATCCACCTCAGGGGTCGGTAAATTTAATTTACGAAAAGTGTTGCAATTTCAATTGTAATTCTATATCTGTACTTGAAGTTGTAAAAGGATTTTCCCGAATATAGAATTGCCCAAAGTAAACTGTCAAGGACCGTAGGCCTTGGAGTAGCAGCCGACCGCGACTCCGAACTAAGTAAAACCAACTTGTGTTCTCGTTTGTTTTCTTATTTTCCGCTGTATAATTGCTCTAGTTTTCCAAAAATTCTAGATCGATATTCACCCCCCTCTATCGATTTTCTCTGATCCAACAAGTGGTATCAGAGCGGGTGGCTCAAACATGGTGCATCCACCAGTTTGAGAGTTTTTTTTCGGATTTATGAAATTTAAAAAAAAAATCGAATCTTTCTCGTTAATCGAGGTTGGTGCAACACCACTCGATCGTTTTTTGTTGTTATTAATTTTTTCCGCACTACTGATCCAAGACTCAGTCTTGGAACAAGTTTTTTTGTTAAATTTTTTTTCAGAAAATACTAATGGCCATGCAAGAGGGATTCAACACTGCTAGACCATCTCTTTTCAGTGGAGAAGATTTCTCCTACTGGAAAAGCAGGATGGAAGTCCACCTGAAAACTCAGGTGGACATGTGGATAATCATCCAATCTGGCCTGGAGATTCCCAAGAACACAGAAGGAGTGACACAACACTATTCTGAATGGGACACCTCGTTGAAAAAGAAGATCAAGGCTGATGCAAAGGCAACCCAGACTTTGCAATGCGGATTGACCAAGGAGGAGCTGAACCGGGTGGGACCCTTCAACAGCGCCAAAGAACTTTGGAACAAGCTGATTGAGCTGCATGAAGGCACTACTGATAAGTATCATTTTATTGATCATTTCATATGCTTAAATCCGTGTTTGACCCATATTTTATTTGCGTAATTGTGGATTTACCCTAGGTTCTAGGATTTCTACTCTTTTTGGACCTAATTGCAAATTTTGATATATTTGAGTTATTTTGTCACTAAATTTTTGATCTACTTTTGTAGGCTTGGAAGGATCATGGATCTAGGTCATGTTGGGTCAAAGTTGAGTCAAAAGTGGACTGGATCAAGTGATCAAGCGTCAACTAATTTGGACCGTCCGATGCAAAAATGGTTAGATTTAGGTCATCTGAGAACTTCTGATCAATCCAAGCTGGGATTAAGGCTAATCGAGCGATCATATCAAGATCTGAAGGTTTCAGCAAAATTGGAGATCATCTAGCCATTGGATCACGATCAGAGGGATCTAGACCATCCATTCGAAGATCAGATTGATCTGAGCCCTCCGCTGCAAATCTGGAAGATCCGAGCTACCACGAGGATGATCCTAACCCTTGATGAAGATCTGGGAGGTTTGAGTCAAATCGGACGAAGATCAGCCGTTGTGTGGAGTTGAACTGATATGAGCCGTCCACTATTTTAACTACAAAAACCGAATTCCCCTGTTTCAGATCTTGGTCGCGTCTTCGCCATTTCCAGCTCAGTTCTTTCGTTTCTTCATTTTCTCTTGCGATTTCTTCAATCTAAAGGCGTGGCCAACTCGATCATCACCTTGGAGCAAGATCTGGATCATTGGAAGAGGCTTCAATGGAATTTCTAGATCGGATTTGTATCAGAATAGGGGCTGAGTGAGGGTTTCATCAGTTTCTGATTTTTGATCAATTTGATCATGATTTTGTGCTATTTTCTTCAATCGGAGCAATCTGGAGGGTCTCTGGAGCACTCTGATCATCACTCAATCTTCATCGCAGTTCTTCATCTCCAGATCAAAGAGATCGGATTGGATTTCCAGCTGCGTGCAAATCTGTGAGCAGATTTGAAATTGAAGCCAATTTTCTATTGATTTACGAGTTGAAGGGGTTCTTGGCTTACCCTTGTGTGACGAACAAGGAGGTCTTGAGACAAGAAATGATCGAGGCTCAGTATTTTTAATGCAATTCTTCTTTTTTGTTTAGCTGTAATCTCAACTCTGCAATCTGTTTTGTCTTTGTATCAGCTGTTCCGTTTTCATTTTTTGAATTTTTTCCATCCGTAATTAGGTTCCATTCTGCAAGGTAATCAATTAGGGATTCTGTTTAGTGAACAATAGTTTGCAATTTTAGTTTAATTCTTGTTTCATTGTTTGCGTATCAGATTTCACTTCTGAATTACAGTTCAATTCTTGTGTCATTGCTTACAGTTTCAGTTTCAGCATGTTTGGTTTATAGCTTCTTAAGTTTGTAGCAAGTAAACATCAGTCCTTCTTAATTTTCTTCGAGCATATGTTCTGTGAATTAAATCTTAGTTTTCTTTGTGAGTTCTGAATTCAATTTTATTTCTACATCTGTTTAGCTGCTGCATACCAACTTCTCTTGCTGTGTATCAGCTAGTTGATGTATTCCTTTACAGTTTCAAATTTCTAATGTTTGTGTCGAGAGAACCTTGGATTTTCTACATCTTGTTTGAACATTAGACTCGAGCAATTATCCTCTGCTTGATCAGCTTATTAGCATTAGTTCTATTTCTGAAAGTTTTGCTCAGTTTGTTGCATAGCAGTTTTTAATCTTTGGATCAAAAATCCATTCCTGCAAGTCCAGTTTAGTTTCTGAATTCTTGTCAATTAGATACTAGATTTTCCAAAACTTGTCTGAGATCCGAATTGATGAACTGATTCCAGTTGGTTTTGTTGCTTTGCATTTGGTTGATGACTTAGGATCTGAATTAATTTCTGTATTGCAGTTTCCATTTCTGAGCTTTCAGCCTTTGATTTCTGAAATCTTTGAGTCATTCTTACTTATCATTTCACTGGTAGATTGGTTTTTCACACTGAATAGATTAGTTTAATTTCTGAATTGAGTCCTCATTTTTGCATGAAGTATCAGCTTCCGGCACATCAGATTTCTTTTTCTGCATATCCAAGTAGTTTCATTTCTGTGCTTGTATCAAGTGAAGAATTCAGCTTGAGTGGTACTAAGTTTAATTCAATCCTTAGTGAGCTCTTGCCCTTGATTTCAGTTCCACTTGCAATTGGTTGTTTCGGAACCTTCTCATCATGTATGCACTAGTTTTCTCTTGAATTCTGTAGCTAGTTTTCATTTGCTTGATTTGAGTTTGATTCCTGAGGCAAGTTCTTGCATTAGTTCAATTAAAACTTCAGCTACTGCTTTCATTCTTTTGTTTAGTATTTAGTTGCATTTGAATTCAGATTTGCTCTTCCAAATTCGGTTAGGTTGCAATGGTTAATCAAGATTCCATTAATTGAGTTCATTAGTTGATACTTCCTAGTTTGAATTCATTTGGTTAAGTTTCTTACTTTTGAATTGTGTTTTCATTTCTGAAGTTCAAACCAAATCCAGATTTTACTGAAAACCCAATAATATTAACGACACATAAATTCAAGCAACGAATCAAAAACTCTGAACTAGCCCTAGGAAAAATACGACCTGTGGCCCTTTTACTACACTTTCATTCTTTGATTGCAAAAAGGGTTTCCAGCTTATAAATATCTAAATTTGAGACCCACATTCGTGACAGCTCTTTTAGGTCCATCAAATTTTTGGCGCCGTTGCCGGGGAACAAACTAGTTGAGTTGTTTGATTTTTGCTTGTGTGCTCATTTCATATTTTTCTTGATCTATTTTTGCACTTACTGCTATATCTTGTGATCTGATTTTATTTGTTTCATCTTTTTATATACTTGTACTGCGATTTGTTTTTGATTTTATGACCAGGTCTACAGGTGGTGATCTTGAGGACTTTGACCCTGAGATTTAGAGGACTTTCAGAGCTAGGAGGAGCTAGCTCAGTGTTTCAGAGTGATTTGGCATTATTCTTACTCAGTTTATTTTAGCTTATTCAGTTGATCAGATGGCAGACCACCAGAAGACCATGAAAGAACTCGCAGCACCAGATGCTACATTTGAGTATTCCAGCATTTCTTATCCAGAGCTGGGTGGAGATTTTGAGCTTAGATCTGGACTCATCCATTTGCTGCCCAAGTTTCAAGGATTATCTGGAGAAGATCCAAACAGACACCTGCATGAAGTTCATGTTGTTTGCTCCACTATGAAGCCTCAGGGTATTTCAGAAGAGGATATCAAGCTGAGATCTTTTTCCTTTTCTTTGACTGGAGCAGCTAAGGACTGGTTTTACTATTTACCTACTGGGCACGTATCTAGCTGGATTTCCATGAAGAAGATTTCTTGAAAAATATTTCCCAGCCTCGAGGACTGCAATCATCAGAAAAAGTATTTGTGGTATTCAGCAAGTGGTGGGTGAGACACTCTATGACTACTGGGAGAGATTCAACAAACTTTGCTCCAGTTGCCCCCAGCATCAGATTAGTGAGCAGCTCCTCATCCAGTACTTTTATGAGGGACTATTACAGATGGATAGGATCATGATAGACGCTGCAACTGGAGGGGCCTTAGTAAACAAAACGCCAAATCAAGCTAGGGAGCTCATTTCAAATATGGCTGAGAATTCACAACAGTTCGGAAGCAGAGCCTTGTTTACTAGAGGAGTTAGTGAAGTTCAGGTGGTTTCTAATGATCAGAAGGAGATTAAGAATGCATTGATAGAGCTCGCATCAGTGGTTAAGCAAATGGGTCTCAATATTGCAAGTAAAAATTCAACTCTTTCGGTGCCTCCACAACCAAGTCAAGTGGTGATGAGTGTATGTGGCATTTGTTCTAGTCAAGAACACAATTCAGATTCATGTCCCAACCTCCAACAAGATGAGTCACTAGCGGCATTGGTTAGGAGACAATTTCAAGCCAGAAACAACCCTTATTCGTCTACTTATAACCTCGGTTGGAGGGATCATCCAAATCTGAGGTACGGGAATTCTTTTTACCAACAAGGCCCACAACAACAACCATTTTAGCAGCCTCAACAAAGTTTCCAGCAGCCATAGCAACTTCAGCCCCAAAATCTGCAAATTCAGCCCCAAAATAAGCCTTTCCAGCCTACATTCAGAATTTCCAGCAACCGTTTCAAGGGAATCATCAAAGTTTCCAAGGGAATTTGAATTACCCACAGCAATATCAACCTTTATAGCAGCCATCCCAACAACCGCAGTAAAATTTCCAGCCTTGGAATCAAAGTTTTCAGCCCCAAAATCAAGGATTTCAGCCCACGCAATTTCAGCCCTCACCACAACAAGTTCTATTTCAAAATTAGAGTTTTCAAGGTTATAATTCTCAACAAATTTCCCCAACATTCTAGCCAAATTATCAGCCATATCAACAGCAATTTCAGCCATCTTTTCAGCCCCAACAACCCCAATTCCAACAATCACAGTAGGGTAATATTTTTGCCACCATACCAAACCTCGAGAGGCAAATTGGGCAAATGGCTAGTGAAATAAATCAAAATAAAGCTCAGGGATCAGGCCAATTATCTTCTCAAGCTGTTCCCAATCCAAAGGGAAATGTTAGTGCTATTTATTTGAGGAGTGGGAAGGTTGCATCAACTCAAAATGATCCAAGAGTTGAATTTTCTGAAAACAGGGCAGCACCAACAATTTCAGCACCGATCAGCCCTGAATTCATTTCAAAATCAGTTGATTCCACCCCTAGCCCGTGCTCAACTCCCTCATCAAGCAATCCTGTAATTTTGGTGGAAAATGAAGCACAAATCAGCCCCGAAATAGATTTTACAGCAGCTCAAAAATCAGCCCCTCCCATTTCGGTTCAAGAGGAGGAAATTGCTGTTCCTTTGCCCTTTCCACAGCGGAGGACTCAAGCCAAAAGACAAGTGGAGGAGGAGAAAGCCAGATAGTACAATGAGCTGGTAAAACTTTTTAGCAAAGTAGAAATTAATGTACCCTTGTTGACAATGATTAAACAGATTCCTAAGTATGCAAAGTTCCTGAAAGATCTATATGTTAACAAAAAGAAGCTTAAGGAAAATGAATTGGTCAGCATGGGAAAAAATGTTTCATCACTCATCCATGCCACACCTCAGAAATGTGAAGACCCTGGCATGTTTACTGTATCTTGTGAGATAGGGAGCACCACGTTCCATGATACCATGTTGGATTTAGGAGCTTCCATTAATATGATGCCCAGGATGGTCTTCCAGATGCTTGGCATTGGTCCTCTACAGCCCACTGGAGTTGTGATTCAGCTAGCAGATAGAAGCCAGACCCGCCCGGCAGGAGTTATTGAAGATGTTTTGGTAAAAGTGAAGGAGTTGATTTTCCCTGCAAACTTCTACATTCTAGACATGGAAGGAGAGTATCTTGCATGTAGATCCCCACTTATCCTTGGAAGGCCTTTTCTGAAGACTGCTAGAACAAAAATTGATGTATATGCTGGCACACTTTCGATGGAGGTGGGGGACACAGTAGTCCAGTTTAGTATTTTTGATGCCATGAAGGACCCTAGGGGAGATCACTCTATTATGAGCATGGACACCGCAGATGTGACTGTTGAGGCACAGTTCATTGCTGACGGTGCATTTGACTTAGTGGTGTTGGAGCAATCGGCCCTAAGATGGTCCGAAGTGAACATGGGTTTTGATGTTTAGGCAAAGGGTTTAAGTTAGGTTTACCCTTGTATTTGATATGCGTATGTTGAGTGTGCAGGTTGTACAGGTTATGCATATGGACTTGACTGGACGGCCTCGGTACGGTGAAGGATGGCATGGAGGCAAGCTGGAGGCTTGTGTGCGCATCCGAGGGACTTTGGACAGCAGGGACGATGAGCTGATGGGCGCGGACTTCGAGGCATGCATGAAGGATGGCACGGAGGCAAGCTGGAGGCTTGCGTGCATCCGAGGGACGGGAGCCGAAGATGAAGAGGGCACGAAGGCAACAGTCGAGGCTGCTGAAGAGGAGTCAGTCGAGTCGTGAGGGTACGAGTGTTGTGTGATTGTACTCCGGAAATCCTAGGGTTTAAGTGCGGAGTGGAATGTACTCAGGAAGGGTGACCTTAGGTGGGTGAGTAGACCAGTCGACTAATGGAACTCACAGAAAGGTCTCAGCCTGGGACCAGTCGACTGCCCTGGGGGTAGTCGACTGGTAGGTGGTTGGTGAGCTGGCAAATTCGAACGTTGGGAGTGTCAACGGTCGAATTTGGCTGGCACCAGTCGACTGCCCTTGGGGCAGTCGACTGGTAGCGAGAAATCAGCCTCGAGTGCTATTTAATGAGGACGTCGTGGTGGTTGAGTTTCTTGACGAAACTTGTCTTGGTTAAGGGCAAGTTAGTAGTCTTCGTGTCCAGAGCTTTGTTTGGTGTTGTGGTGAGGTTTCTCCACCCACAAGGAGTGACACGTGATAGCCGGAGGTTATTCGGGGTTTGATCCGCTGAAGGATTGTTGGATTAGTCACCCGGCCGGGGTGGATACCAACTAAATACGGTTTGTTAGCGTTGCTTGTTCTTTTTATTATTATTTTCCGCTGTGCAACTAACAACGTAGGTACAATAACGTACCGGGAATCGCTATTCACCCCCCTCTAGCGTACCGTACACGATCTAACAATTGGTATCAGAGCGAGGTTCGCTCTTGATCGGACTAATCGCCGAGGGAGCAATAACGCTAGAGGAAGAACGATGGAAGACAAATTTGGGGACAACATCTACACACCACCGGCCTACGACAATGAAGATTTTGCATACTGGAAGGCAAGGATCGAGACGTGGTTCGGAATGGATTGGGCATGCCGAATTGCGCTTGAAGAGCCCTTCGAAGTTCCAAAGGACAAGCATGGGAAGAAGCTTCGTCCTAGATATTGGGACAAAGAGCAACAAGAACAATTTCGGGCAAATAAGAAGGTAATTGATATCTTGTTAAATATTTTGCCTAACGATATTGTGGATGATGTAGGTAAATATGAGAATGCTCATGAATTGTGGGATAAGTTGGAGAAGTGTCACAAGAACCCTACACAAATTCAAGAGCCCAAAGAAATCAACTCATTGGTTCAAGAAGTGGAATAAGAAAGTGAGAGGTCATCCACCTCATCTAGAGAAGAGGAGGAGGTCACCACCTCAAGGATTGAGGGGGAGGAGAGATCCTCGTCTACACAAGAACAAGAGGAAGCATCTTCTTCATCCAAGGTTGAAGAGGAAGTCAACCTAGTCTCTACTTCCACCAAAGCAAGAGCCAAGGACCACATTACATGCTTTGGTTGCAACGAGAAGGGGCACTACAAGGACAAGTGCCCAAAAGGTAAAATGGAGGTAAAATCTAAACCTATTTCAACTCATTTAAATTCTAACATGAAGTGTAGGATTGGAGAAGCCCAAGAGAAGAAGAAAAGAATTAGATGCTTCACGTGTGGTGAGCTAGGGCACTACCACACCAAGTGCCCAAAGAGAGGAGAGCTCAAGAAGATGGAGCACTTGAGGAGATGGGAGAAAGAGCAAAGGAAGAAGAGAATCTCACAACAAGGAGGAACTCCAAGGGTAAGGGAGGTAATTTCTAACCCTAGGTTAAAGTGCAATTTAAATTCAAAATCCTCTTTGCATGATAAAAATAGAATTAACCATTCATCCATGCATGCTTGTATTAATGAAAATTGTCTGCTTATGCATAACCATGGTTTTAAATATCATGATAGGAATAAGGATAACAAGGTAGATACATATCCTAAGAAAAGCATGCATCATGGTAAATCTAAGACCTATGTATCCAAGGCTAAAGGCATTAACCCCAAGGAAGGGAAACAAATGCCTAAGAAAATGGGTAGTTCTAGGAATGTCCAAAGTGGACATATGGACTATAAGGTTAAAGGTCTAGAGAGGGAAAATCAAGCCTTGAGGGCAAGGCTTGATACATTAGAAAAAGCCCTAGAAAGATTCACGATTGGATCTAAGGGCTTAGACATGGTGTTGGGTAGTATAAAACCCAACTATGATAGATCGGGATTGGGGTACCGATCTAAGACCTCCAAGGGCAATGGAAAGAAGTATGCTGGGAAAGCATACAATCTTAGTAAGGAGGGAAGGTCCAAGGATGGCAAGGGGATGCCATCCAAGGGTAAAAAGAGTGACCTAACCAAGGACAAGGTGTCCAAGGTTAAAAAGGTCAACTTTGTAGGCCAAGAGTCACCGGTGGCACACCGGTGTGGCCTAGTGTGGATGGAGTCACCTAGGGAGGTGGCTAAGGCTAAGAGCTCAAGGGGGAGCTCTAGGAGCCTTTGGGGTCCATGGTAAATGGATCTCAAAAGTTTCTCCCTTAGGAAATCAGATGAGATGTGCCAAAAAGGGTTGGAAGAGTTAGGCAAGTCTTAATCCTAGATTTTGGCACATTAAAAGGAGAATTTAGGGGGAAAAAGATGAAAAAGGAGAGTTAATTGATAAAATTGAGGTTTAATGGTGGAACACCACATAATTCAATGATATAAATGAGTTGTAATCAAGGAGAAGAGGATGCATTGAAGAGAAGTGAGAATTAGCATTTTTAGAATGAGCTCATTTGATACTTTTTAGAAGAAGTATGATTTCGTGCCAATCTTGGGATTTGGAGTACATTAATTTGGAAACATATTTTTCCCAGGTAGATATTGGCTTCACAAATCTCCCCACGAAATTTCATAATTTTTGGAGATTTGTGGAATTATTTAGGGATTTCTGAAATTCGGCTTGAAAACCTGAAAATAAAGTATCAGTCGACTGCCCTGGGGGCAGTCGACTGGTCTCAAGCCCAGAATCTTTCTGTAAGTTTTGGGAGTCGACTGCCCCAGGGGCAGTCGACTGGTCCGTAGGCTGAAATTGAAAAATGGGAATGGGCTAATCAGAAATCGCAAATTTGGATTATGGGATATGTTTTGGATTAAAATTAATGTTTATGATTTCATGAAGTATTATCTCATGACTTGATAAGACTTGGTTGATGCTTTGAAAATCAAGGAAGATTGATATGTTCCCCTAGGTATCTAGGACTTAGAGGTCAAAAGGGAATGTTGAGGACAATTTCATGTGTAAATTGATATTGGTTAGAATTGTCAAACACATGGAATTTGAGATAGATTTGAAAGTTGATACAAATGTCAAATCTTTGAGAGAAATTAGAGAGTTGTACCAAAGTCAAGCACATTTGATAATCTCAATCAAATCACATTTTTTCTAGGATAGGGTATATCCTAGCAAATGTGCTTGCAAACTTTTTGGAATGTTTAAAGTTTTGTTGAGTTCTTATTGACACTAGGGATAAGGGTGCTTAAGGAACATGCCTATAAGAGTGTCAAAGGGGGAAGAACTCGGGTGTTGGGTTGTGTATGACTCAACGTGGTGTCTAGGAGGTTAAGTTGGGTAGAACTTGACCTGGGAAAAATGAAAATTGGGAGAAGGCATGGGTAAAGGGGGAGGTTGCCTCCTAGGTGCCTTGATTTTCATTTTGAAATTTTTGGGTTTTGTGTCAACTTGGGAATGGTGATAGATACATGGGTAGTTGTATTTTTCCCAAGTAGGTATGGGCATCACAAAGTTCTCCACGAGATTTGGGAATTTTTGGAGATTTGTGGAATTTCTGGTGCATTTCTAAAAATGGCAAGAAAATACTGAAATCAGAGTATCAGTCGACTGCCCTGGGGGCATTCGACTGCCAGAGGCTGATCTGGGTATCAGCAGCTGGTTTGGGGTCCAAATGATAAGGAACAAGTGTATGGGGGTCTAGTACACTGTGTTTAGGGTCATTGGGATTTTAAAGAACCAATAATTGAGTAATTATTGGGTTCTTTTTGATGTATGGCAAAGGGGGAGAAATATTGTGTTTATGTTGGGAAACAAAACTTACCTTTGCATGAAACCCTAGGTTTAGGGGGAGCTGAGTTTAAGGGGGAGTATGGTTGCACCATTCTTGGCGTAAGGGGAACCTTGGAGAGGTTCTTAAAAAACCTTTGTAAGTCCAGTGGAGGGGGAGCTTTGGAGAAGCTTTAAAAAGCCTGGTTTGGTAGAAAATCCTAATTTGGAGGGTTAGGTGGGAAAAGTCCTAGCTTGGAGGGCTAGGTGTTGGAAAATCCTAACTTGGAGGGTTAGGTGGTAAAAGTCCGAGCTCGGAGGGCTAGGTGTTGGAACACTCCTAACTTGGAGGGTTAGGTGTGGGATGCCTTGGGATAGGATCCAGTTATGCATTGCATATGTATTCATTAAGCATTGTTTTTGCTATTTACTACTATTTTGCTTTCCTAACTTAAACGGATTGCCAAACATCAAAAAGGGAGAGATTGTTGGAGCAATCGGCCCTAAGATGGTCCGGAGTGACCATGGGTTTTGATGTTTGGGCAAAGAGTTTAAGATAGGTTTACCCTTGTATTTGATATGCGTATGTTGAGTGTGCAGGTTGTACAGGTTACACATATGGACTTGACTGGACGGCCTCGGTACGGTGAAGGATGGCATGGAGGCAAGCTGGAGGCTTGCGTGCGCATCCGAGGGACTTTGGACAGCAGGGACGATGAGCTGATGGGCGCGGACTTCGAGGCATGCGTGAAGGATAGCATGGAGGCAAGCTGGAGGCTTGCGTGCATCCGAGGGACGGGAGCCGAAGATGAAGAGGGCACGAAGGCAACAGTCGAGGTTGCTGAAGAGGAGTCAGTCGAGTCGTGAGGGTACGAGTGCTGTGTGATTGTACTCGGGAAATCCTAGGGTTTGAGTGCGGAGTGGAATGTACTCAGGAAGGGTGACCTTAGGTGGGTGAGTAGACCAGTCGACTGGCCTGGGGGCAGTCGACTGATGGAACTCACAGAAAGGTCTCAGCCTGGGACCAGTCAACTGGCCTGGGGGCAGTCGACTGGTAGGTGGCTGGTGAGCTGGCAAATTCGAACGTTGGGAGTGTCAACGGTCGAATTTGGCTGGCACCAGTCGACTGCCCTTGGGGCAGTCGACTGGTAGCGAGAAATCAGCCCCGAGTCCTATTTAAAGAGGACGTCGTGGTGGTTGAGTTTCTTGACGAAACTTGTCTTGGTTAAGGGCAAGTTAGTAGTCTTCGTGTCCAGAGCTTTGTTTGGTGTTGTGGTGAGGTTTCTCCACCCACAAGGAGCGACACGTGATAGCCGGAGGTTATCCGGGGTTTGATCCGCCGAAGGATTGTTGGATTAGTCACCCGGCCGGGGTGGATACCAACTAAATACGGTTTGTTAGCGTTGCTTGTTCTTTTTATTATTATTTTCCGCTGTGCAACTAACAACGTAGGTACAATAACGAACCGGGAATCGCTATTCACCCCCCTCTAGCGTACCGTACACGATCTAACAAGTGGGAGGAGCTTTGATTTCAGAGGAAGCTGAGGAGATGGATGGAAAAGCATGCGACAGCCTTGATTTCAAAACTGAAGCTTTACCGGAGTTTTCTTGTTTTTTATTTTGTGATGATACTGCTATTGATAGTCCTAATCTTTTTAATAAGGTTGTTGCAGGAATTACTAAGGAGGCATGAACAGGAGATGATTCTACAGGTGTAGGGGATTGCACAGAGCCCCAGGGACCACCACCATTTCCAGAAAGTGTAGGGAGTTGCATGATGGGAGCAAGGACCCAAGGATCACCTATTCCAGTTGAATGCCCACCAAAATTTGAGCCTGAGATGGAGGTATTTCTTGTAGAACCAACAGATATTTTTCAACACGATCAGGTAAGTATTTCTTCTTTTCCTTTAGAAAATTTCAGGGAGATGTCTAGATTTGCATGTGAAGAATGACTTGATACATCATTTGTGAAAAATAATTATGAAAATTCTTTAGAGGCACCCAGGCTTGATTTTATTCATGGCTATGATATTTTTGAGACAGATTATGCTAAAACTGATTGTGAAAATTTTTTAGAAGAGCCTGAAATTGAAGTTGTTTATTGTGATGAATCTCTTGCTATATCTTATGTTGAAATTGAGTGTGACAAACTTATGGAGGTACCCAAGATTGATTTTATTGACTGTGAAACATTTTCTGATACACCTTATGTAGAAACTGCTTGTGAAAAATTTACTGAGGTACCAAAAATTGATTTTATTGGATGTGATGTATTTTTGGATACATTTAATGTAGAGATTGGTGGTATTACACTATTACCTTACCCTACACGCATGAGAAAGGTTTTACATGGTTTTGCAGGGTCCCAGAGATTTCTTGAGTGGGTACTCCATCTAGACAATCTTCAACCCCCTGGAAGATTTTCCAAAAAGAATAAAGAGGGAGGAGATGATCTTACTTTGACTCATAGCACTCCACCTCTAAAATGGATGTTGAACATTAATCGTCCACGGCCACCTGAACATTTTGCTGTCAAGTTTAAGTGTGGGGGAGTAATGCAAAATAAAATTGAGCAAATGAAGGAAACTTTTTCAGCTACCCCTACTCCTCCACTACCACGATGGAAATTATTTCTTGATAGACTCCGACCGCCAGAAATAAAGGGGAGTTTGTTCCTTCTTGTATTTTCTTTCATTGCATGTTTCATTTTTATGTTCTTTAGAAGTAGAATTTTCTTTTAAAAGAGTTCTTGCTAATAAATGCGTGAGTAGAGTAGAATGAATAAATAGACATTGTAAATACCATTTTATGTCTTTTGGCATTTTTCCTTAATGAATAGGAATAAATGTATCCCTCTAGGTTGTCTTGATAACATTTGAGAGTCTTTTGAAAATAAATTAAATTTGGTTGTTAAAACTTAGGGTTTGAGCTCATGGATGAAATTTTGGATGCTTGAGTACTACTTGGCTATGGATTCTTAATTGGTGATTTGAGATGAATAATTTGTACCTAGTGAGGATTAGCCTTATATTTGTGACACATACATGTGATTGTACTCTAGAACTTGCTTAGGTTCTTTCAAAACCATATTTCGATGATTGGATAACATTTATAGAGGTGTCTCATTTTGTTTCTTATCTCATATCAATTTTCATAAATTTCCCTTGTATCACTTCATATTTCTCATTTTCCCTACCTAATCTTCATATTGCTTCTAACTTCATTTTTCTATGGACTTGTTTGTTTGGGGATGTTCTTTGATGTTATTTTGCCCGAGACGGACAAATGATTAAGTGTGGGGGAGTGGCTAGTGTTTTGAATCAATTCGCATCAAGGAAGTACTTCATTTTGAAAAAAATGGCCATTTGAGTTGAGCTTGGTATCGAGATAAATGGGAATTCAGTTGTGAATTGCATGAGAAGTGGTTCTCTCATTTGCAATCATCATGCTATTCGGCAGGAAGAAAAAAAAACAACAAAATCTGCAATAAAGAAAAGAAATGGCACGCAAATGAAGAAGATGTATCAAAATACCTTGGAGCATGTTTCGGCCATTATGATAGAGGATGAATTGCATGTGAAACCAATGCAGAAATTGTGTGCCAAGTTGAATTCAGTGAAGAAGAAAAAAAACTGAGCAAAAGTGGAAAAAAAGATGAAAAAAAAACAAAGGAAGCAAAGTATCAAGCCATTAAGTGGAAGAAGATGTTTGAAAATCTGAATAATCTGGAAATATTGGAAGTGATAAACTGTAAGGTGCTAAAATAATTGAAGGGCTGCTATGGAATCTGTATTGAAAAGGAAAAGAAATTAGTTGGGATGATAGAACTAAAGTTGTGTAGTGCCATGGTCTCAAGTGAAGTAATAAGTAAGTAATTTCTCCACTACTAGTGATGTTGATTGCTGAATAAGAAATCATGAAACTGTAAGGATGAAGTGCTTGATGGTTCAGGATTGTGAAATGAACTGCAGTGGAGCTGAAATTGAAATAGAAAAAACAAACAAAGTGATAGAGTGTGCCAACTTGAAGTGATGTGTATCAAAAGGGAGTTGCAAGAGTAGTGAAGGTTATATGTGGAGCATAAAATTTTTGTTTCTAATTGCTATTTGATGTCTCAAGCTCTCTGATATGAATGCTAATCCGAATGAGCTACATTAGAAGATTGGAGAGCAGAAAAAAAAAGAGAAAACAGTTTGAAAAAAAACAAAAACAAAAGAGGCATAGTTGGTACACCATTGATGTTTCGGCACCATGAAATTAGTGAAGATACTCTCATCCAAATTGAAGATCTGTTCCACCATCATTCTGATTTCTTTAGAAAAAAAAAATCAGAAAAGGAAAAAGAAGAAGCAAGGTTGGCACGCAAGAGTGAAATTGGCACAAAGGAGCCTATGGTAGTGCAAAAAGCATGTGTGTATGAGTGAGCTCCATTTTCATCATGAACTTAGAACTTAGGAAGAAAGCCACCAAGAACTTTCCTTGAAAGGCTAGTAAGTGAAATTCATCTCAATGAATCATGAAGGTTGAAATTGCTAAGTTGTTGACTTAAGGACGAGATATTAATCCATAGAGCTTAGATTTTTGAGAATTAACAACCCTAGGTAATTTCTTTTCAATTGCTTCTACATATGTTTGAGAAAAGCTACGGGATACATATTTAGTTCTTTTCGCAAGACGCTCAAGCTTAAGTGTGGGGGAGTTGATAAGTATCATTTTATTGATCATTTCATATGCTTAAATCCGTGTTTGACCCATATTTTATTTGCGTAATTGTGGATTTACCCTAGGTTCTAGGATTTCTACTCTTTTTGGATCTAATTGCAAAAATTTTGATATATTTGAGTTATTTTGTCACTAAATTTTTGATCTACTTTTGTAGGCTTGGAAGGATCATGGAACTAGGTCATGTTGGGTCAAAGTTGAGTCAAAAGTGGACTGGATCAAGTGATCAAGCGTCAACTAATTTGGACCGTCCGATGCAAAAACGGTTAGATTTAGGCCATCTGAGAATTTCTGATCAATCCGAGCTGGGATTAAGGCTAATCGAGCGATCAGATCAAGATCTGAAGGTTTCATCCCAATCAGAGATTATCTAGCCGTTGGATCACGATCAGAGGGATCTAGACCATCCATTCGAAGATCAGCTTGATCTGAGCCCTCCGCTGCAAATCTGGAAGATCCAAGCTACCACGAGGATGATCCTGACCCTTGATGAAGATCTGGGAGGTTTGAGTCAAATCGGACGAAGATCAGTCGTTAGATGGAGTTGAACTGATCTGAGCCGTCCACTGTTTTAACTACAAAAACCGAATTCCCCTGTTTTAGATCTTGGTCGCGTCTTCGCTATTTCCAGCTCAGTTTTTGTGTTTCTTCATTTTCTCTTGTGATTTCTTCCATCTGAAGGCGTGGCCAACTCGATCATCACCTTGGAGCAAGATCTGGATCATTGGAAGAGGCTTCAATGGAATTTCTAGCTCGGATTTGCATCAGAACAGGGGCTGAGTGAGGGTTTCATCAGTTTCTGATTTCTGATCAATTTGATCATGATTTTGTGCTGTTTTCTTCAATCAGAGCAATCTGGAGGGTCTCTGGAGCACTCTGATCATCACTCAATCTTCATCGCAGTTCTTCATCGCCGGATCAAAGAGATCGGATTGGATTTCTAGCTGCGTGCAAATATATGAGCAGATTTGAAATTGAAGCCAATTTTCCATTGATTTACGAGTTGAAGGGGCTCTTGGCTTGCCCTTGTGTGACGAACAAGGAGGTCTTGAGACAAGAAATGATCGAGGCTCAATATTTTTAATGCAATTCTTCTTTTTTATTTAGCTGTAATCTCAACTCTGCAATCTGTTTTGTCTTTGTATCAGCTGTTCCGTTTTCATTTTCTGAATTTTTTCCAGCCATAATTAGTTTCCATTCTGCAAGGTAATCAATTAGGGATTCTGTTTAGTGAACAATAGTTTGCAATTTTAGTTTAATTCTTGTTTCATTGTTTGCGTATCAGATTTCACTTCTGAATTACAGTTCAATTCTTGTGTCATTGCTTACAGTTTCAGTTTCAGCATGTTTGGTTTATAGCTTCTTAAGTTTGTAGCAAGTAAACATCAGTCCTTCTTAATTTTCTTCGAGCATATGTTCTGTGAATTAAATCTTAGTTTGCTTTGTGAGTTCTGAATTCAATTATTTCTGCATCTGTTTAGCTGCTGCGTACCAACTTCTCTTGCTGTGTATCAGCTAGTTGATGTATTCCTTTACAATTTCAAATTTCTAAAGTTTGTGCCGTGAGAACCTTGGATTTTCTACATCTTGTTTGAACATTAGACTCGAGCAATTATCCTCTGCTTGATCAGCTTATTAGCATTAGTTCTATTTCTGAAAGTTTAGCTCAGTTTGTTGCATAGCAGTTTTTAATCTGTGGATCAAAAATTCATTCCTGCAAGTCCAGTTTAGTTTCTGAATTCTTGTCAATTAGATACTAGATTTTCCAAAACTTGTCTGAGATCCGAATTGATGAACTGATTCCAGTTGGTTTTGTTGCTTTGCATTTGGTTGTTGACTTAGGATCTGAATTAATTTCTGTATTGCAGTTTCCATTTCTGAGCTTTCAGCCTTTGATTTCTGAAATCTTTGAGTCATTCTTACTTATCATTTCACTGGTAGATTGGTTTTTCACACTGAATAGATTAGTTTAATTTCTGAATTGAGTCCTCATTTTTGCATGAAGTATCACCTTCCGGCACATCAAATTTCTTTTTCTGCATATCCAAGTAGTTTCATTTCTGTGCTTGTATCAAGTGAAGAATTCAGCTTGAGTGGTACTAAGTTTAACTCAATCCTTAGTGAGCTCTTGCCCTTGATTTCAGTTCCACTTGCAATTGGTTGTTTCGGAACCTTCTCATCATGTATGCACTAGTTTTCTCTTGAATTCTGTAGCTAGTTTTCATTTGCTTGATTTGAGATTGATTCCAGAGGCAAGTTCTTGCATTAGTTCAATTAAAAATTCAGCTACTGCTTTCATTCTTTTGTTTAGTATTTAGTTACATTTGAATTCAGATTTGCTCTTCCAAATTCGGTTAGTTTCCAATGGTTAATCAAGATTCCATTAATTGAGTTCGTTAGTTGATACTACCTAGTTTGAATTCATTTGGTTAAGTTTCTTACTTTTGAATTGTGTTTTCATTTCCGAAGTTCAAACCAAATCCAGATTTTACTGAAAACCCAAAAATATTAACGATACATAAATTCAAGCAACGAATCAAACACTCTGAACTAGCCCTAGGAAAAATACGACCTGTGGCCCCTTTACTACACTTTCATTCTTTGATTGCAAAAAGGGTTTTCAGCTTATAAATATCTAAATTTGAGACCCACATTCGTGACAGCTCTTTTGGGTCCATCAACTTCCGACACCAAAATCAGCAAAAGAAATTTGTTGCTGAACAGACTCTACATGATCAAGATGAATGAAGGAGAATCAGCAGCACAACTCCACGCCAGAATCCCGGAGCTGATGAATGGGCTGCATACGATAGGTCACAAGGTCAAGAACCGTGACCTAATCAGGTATACTCTAAACGCGTTCCCAAGGAACACACTGTGGGCATCCATGGTAGATGCCTACAAGGTTTCCAGGGATCTTTCCAAAATTAAACTAGATGAACTTTTCACTAAATTAGAACTGCATGAACAGACTAACTCCACTTTGGTCGAGAAAGTATTGCTTTTATTGCAGGAAAATCTCAAGGAAAAGTCCCCAAGAAGAAGCTTCTACCAGCACCCGAGTTTGACTCAGACTCAGACTCAGAAGACAGTGAAGGGGATCGACCCAAGTTGGTTCGGCTAGCTCGGGACTACTACAAGGAGCTGAAGCACCAAACAAACAAAAAGAAAGCAAGCCGAAGAAAGGATGATCCAGCTGAACCTTCAACAACTCCAAAGAGCAAGACTAATGTCACCTGCTACGAATGCAACAAAAAGGGGCATTACAAGTCAGAATGCCCCAATTTGAAGGAAACAAAGAAGGCGCGAAGGAAGAAGGCTCTCCAAGCCACGTGGGATGAATCATTCTCTGAAGAAGAAGAAGTCCCGCACGCGAATCTTCTTGCCTTAACCGCTTCGGAAGACGTCGACACCCGATCGGAATCGGAGCCAGACGACGGAAGGCTCACAATCTCGGAAAATGGGCAGATAACAGTAAGAGGTTATTCTACGTATGAACTATCCAAATTATTTCTTATTTATCTCGCAACCTGGCAAAAGCCAAAATCCGGGTCGAGTCTCTCCGATAGGAAGTAAAACGCCTGAAAGAGGAAGCTGACTCGAGATCCTTGACTGAGAAAATTCAAGAAGAAAACTCCACTCAAGTTCAGAAACTTGAGGAAGAGAATTCCTCCTTGAAAACTCAAGTCAAGGAGCTCAGAGTGGCTTTAGAACGATTCACTTCGGGTTCCAAGGGTCTTGACTTGATCCTTGGAAAGCAGAAGTCCATTCTTAACCGATCTGGATTAGGGTATCGAACCAAGTCTAGGCAACGTTCTTATTATGCTGTATTGAACCAACCAGAACCCAAGTTCAAGCATGGGTCCCAAGCTCTGTTTGAACAAACAAGCTGGACCAAACCAATATTGGATCCCCAAGGACAAGATTCACATCTTGCCTAACCATTATCGAGGTTATAGTCCAGGGGGAGCAAATATAAAAATAATATTCATAATTAGATAAGTTTTTTATTGCAATTTTTCTTTATTGCATGCTTGCTTGTTTATTTCCTTCTACAAATAATCATCCTTACACTTAGGATTGGTTAGACTAAGGACAAAATGATTTAATTGAAATTTGAAAAACCTAGTATTGGGTGGAGGTGAGATGATAGTACGTTAGGGAAACTATTCTGGTGGAACTAGCCGAAGCTACCGATCCAAGACCCAAACTAGTTAGACCAAAATCTTTCAAGAAGTAACTTGAAGATGAATTTTCAATAAAAGCTTTGTCAAGGAAAGGGTTGATGATCCAATAAGGCTACGACCAAAGAAGGCCTAGTGCCTCGCCAAGACCTGGAAGCCAATTATTGAAAATCAAATTCACTTTACTACTTGTTAAATTTTAATTTAACACAAATTTCAATTAATCTTAGATTCAACACAATTTTTTAAAATAAACTTAAAACTTAATAAATTTTTTTTCAAAATTAATTTAACCTTTTAAAATTAACCATGCATTTCAAATTAAAATCTTCATTTTTGTTAAAACCTGTCTCACAAAACCCATAAGGTTAACGTGATTGATAACTCTAGAATGGGTGAGACATACTAGGTTGTGAAAATCAATTTTAAAGCTATCCTTGACTCTAATTGGATCCAAATCAATAAATACTTTATGTGTAGGAACATAAAGATTTGGACCAATGGATGTTGGATAGTGGATGCTCCAGACACATGACTGGAGACAAATTAAAATTCACCAAAATCAAGTTCAAGAACCTTGGCTCAGTAGCATTTGGCAACAATGCTACACTCAAAGTCATTGGGTCAGGTAATATTGAACTCAAATCTGATTTTGTGATTAAAAAGGTACTCTTGGTTGAGAATTTCAATTTCAATTTGCTTAGTATAAGTCAACTATATGATACTGGCTATGTAGTTACATTTACCAACTCTGACTGCCTAATTAGAAACCTTCAAGAGTCAGAAATCATGCTTAAAGGTACTAGGAAAAATAATATTTATACTATCAATCTACTTTTAGTACCAAAATGCCTCCTGACTCAATTAAAAGAATCCAACCTCTGGCATAGGAGATTAGGTCACACAAATGTTAGACTAATTTCAAATTACCCAGCTTGGTCTAATTAAAGGGGTACCAAAAATTAAGAACTTTGAAAATACAATCTGTAACTGATATAACCAAGGCAAACAAATCAAGTCTAACCACAAGCCAATTCAATCAGACTTAACCCAAACCACACTTGAGCTCCTTCACCTTGACCTATTTGATGCACATGGAGCCAAGTCACTAAGCAGGAACCTGTACTGCTTAGTTATTATTGATGATTACTCTAGGTTAACCTGGGTGAGGTTTCTAAAAACTAAAGATGAAACCCTAAACCTGTTTATTGACTTATTTAAGATAATCGAAAATTAAAATGATACCAAAATCAAAAGACTTAGGAGTGATCACGGGGGAGAGTTTGAGAATCAAAGGTTTGAGGAATTCTGTAAAATAAATGGATATATTCATGAATTTTCTTGTCCTAGAACCCCCGAACAAAACAGGATAGTGGAAAGAAAGAATAGAACCCATCAGGAAGCCGCTAGGACCATGCTCAATGAATTTAACCTAGCTAACCAATTTTGGGCAGAAGCGATAAGTACGGCTTGCTATATCCAAAATAGGGTCCTAATTAACAAAAGACATAATAAAACTCCTTATGAACTATATTACCATAGACTGCCAAACCTACATTACCTAAGGGTCTTTGGGTGCAAAGTCCATATCTTGAACACCAAGGACTACCTAGGTAAGTTTCAATCTAAGTCAACTCCAGGAGTCTTCTTAGGATATTCAACAACTAGTAGGGCCTATAGGGTTTACAATAAACAAACTAATAAAATTGAAGAAACAACTAACTTAATCTTTGATGAGGAAACTAATCCAAAATCTGAGAACCAAAACTTGAACCAAGCAAATATTGATCAGGAAGACAATGAACAAACAATTGAACCATCAATTGAACCACTAATTGAACCTCAAAATGAACTAACTCTTGAACCAACTACAGAGTCAACTGAACCAAGAACTGAACCAACCCAAGTAGTTGAACAGAACACTGAACCGAACCGTCCAGCCGGACCTGAGGCTGATCCAAGTTCTAGAAGAACCAAGAAACCCAGACTTAGTCACCCTTCTGATCAAATTATGGGTGATCCAACCTTAGGAGTCAAAACTAGGTCTTCCTATAGAAATCTTAGCCAGATAGCACTAATTTCAAAAATTAAACCTAAGACTATAGAGGAAGCCCTACCTGATCCTGATTGGAACATAGCTATGCAAGAGGAGTTAGCCCAATTTGAAAGAAACCAAGTCTGGGAACTAGTACCTAAACCTGAGGGCAAATCTATTATAGATACTAAGTGGGTGTTTAGGAATAAACTAAATGACCAAGGGGAAATAGTTAGAAATAAAGTCCGCTTAGTAGCTAAAGGGTTCAGTCAAGTCGAAGGATTAGACTATGATGAAACCTATGCCCCAGTATCCAGATTTGAGTCAATTAGAATGTTGTTAGCATTTGCAGCCCATAGAGGGTTCAAGCTATACCAAATGGACGTTAAGTCTGCCTTTTTAAATGGATTCATCAAAGAAGAAGTCTATGTAGGACAACCCCTAGGATTTGAGGACCTAGAAAAACCTGACTACGTTTTTCAAACTTAAAAAGACACTTTATGGGTTAAAACAAGCACCTAGGGCATGGTATGAACGCCTATCAACTTACCTTATTTTTAAGGAATTTAACCAAGGGCAAATTGACTCCACCCTTTTTGTTAAAAACTTAGAAAAAGACATTTTCATTCCCCAAATCTATGTTGACGACATAATTTTCGGATCCACCAACTCAAACTTCTAAAGGAATTTGTAAATGGAAAATGAATTCAAAATGAGCTTAGTTGGTGAGCTCAATTTCTTCTTAGGATTGCAAATTAAGCAAACTAGAGATGGTAATTATGTTCACCAATCCAAGTATGCTAAAGGGTTAATAATTAAATTTAAAATGGATAACTCCAAAAGCATAAGTACCCCTATAGCCACAAATGTCAAAATTGATAGTGACCCTGAATGTAAACCTATAGATCTTAAGCTATACCGAAGTATGATTGGAAGTCTACATTACCTTACAGCTAGCAGACCTGATATCCTATTCTCTGTAGGAATGTGTGCTAGGTATCAAACTTGTGCTATGGAATCTCACTTAGCAGCCCTAAAAAGAGTACTTAGGTACATTAAGGGCACCTTAAATGTAGGAATTTGGTATCCTAGAACTTCCACTTTTGAATTATTAGGATATTTTGATTCTGACTATGCTGGTTGCAAATTAGATAGAAAAAGTACAAGTGGAAGTTGCCAACTTTTAGGACATAGTCTAGTCAGCTGGTGTAGTAGAAAGCAACACTGCGTAGCACTATCTACAACCGAAGCAGAATATGTTGCCTTAGGAGAGTGTGTGGCACAACTCTTATGGATGATGCACACTCTTAAGACTTCCAGCTTGACTACACCCAAACCCAAGTCTACATTGATAACATAAGCTCAATCAACCTAACTAAAAACCCAATTCAACACTATAGAATAAAACATATAGAAGTTAAACAACATTTCGTAAGAGATCATGTAGCCAGGGGTGAAATAGTCCTTAAGCATGTGGACTCAAAGTCAAACTTAGCTGATATATTCACCAAACCCTTACCTGAGTCTGAGTTTAGCTCACTAAGAAGGAAGTTAGGGTTATGCTTAGTAGAATAGGACTGCTCCATATTTTTTCAAAAATTGTTTTATTTCTTATTTTTTTTGTGAAAAATCATTTCTTTTATCAAAGTCTTGAAATTTAAAATGATTTTCTGACTTAGTTTTTTGTCAAAAACTTACCCCCTTCAGAACTAAAGTTTTTTTTTCCAAATGGACTTAGCTAAGGCCCTAACCCTAGAACTGCATGCACCTATAGATCTAGAAGCCAGCATCTCACAAGCACCGTAGGGTACTTTTGATTGATAACCTAGACTGGGTTGAGATGCTAAGGTCTATGCCTTGATTCAAGATGCTTTAAGTCAGTGCATCTGGAGTAATTGGGGCAATAAATATCAATTGAACAGCAATCAGGATTAAGTGTCAAGCTTAATTAGAAAATCTAACTTGATCAAAACACTTAACTTGACTAACCCTAGCGAAAGCTACTATTTATAACAGTTAGTAAGTAGTTAACTGGGTTAGACAGGACCCGAACAAGAACGGTTTAATTTGGTTTGGTCCAGTTCATGCTTAAACTTATTAGAGTTGGTTCAATACATAACTTCATTTTTTTTGCTATAATTAGTATCATTTTTTTTATATATAGCAAAGGGGGAGAGAAAGGAAAGGATAATTTTTTTTTTCAAATTTTATCTCTTTTTCAAAAAATAAGTAAATAATGTGCTTAAAAGTACTCAACTGGTTCTAAGTATGAAAAAATTGAAAACCTTTTTGAAAATTTTCTAAATATGAAAATTTGAAAACCTTTTTGAAAATTTCCTAAGTATAAAAAAAACTTGAAAAACTTTTTGAAAATTTTCTATGTATGAAAAGACTTGAAAAACTTTTTGAGAAAATTTTTGTGAAAACTTTTTGGGAAATTTTCTGTGTGTGAGGAAAATTTTTTGAAAATTTTCTAAGTATAGAAAGCTTGAAATTTTTCTTAAGTACTAAGTCAAAATCTAAAGCACTTAGAAGGTTTACGAAAACCCACATAACTTTGAAAAACTCAGGGGGAGAATATTCGTTTCAGGGGGAGAAAAACTGAATGTTTTTTTTCTTCTTTACTTGTTATCTTTTTAAACTTAACTTTTTGAACTTTGTTGCCATAAATCAAAAATGGGGAGATTGTTGGTGCAGGAAGCACCTAAGTCAAACATGTGTTTCGATAATGGCAAAGGGTTCAGAAGTTAAGGTGTTAATGTGATCTAACAAACATACTAAGTGTGCAGGAAAAAGTCCTAGGTACACTAGGCAAGAAGTCCTGGCAAAGGGCTGGGCAAGAAGTCCTGGTCAAGGACTCGGCAAGAAGACCTGACCGGAAGTTGGGCAAAGAAGTCCTGGTCGAGGATTGGGCAAGAAGTCCTAGCAAAGGGCTGGGCACCGAAGACCTGACCGGAAATTGGGCAAGAAGTCCTGGTCGCGGACTGGGATGAAGACCTGATCGGGAGGATTGGGCAAAAGTCCAACCGGAGGAGCCGGTTGGCAATAGGTAAACACTCCTGAGAGGAGTTGGTGAGGATGCGTTCCCCGTGCGAGGGAACAATAGGCGTCGATTGGACCTAGGGTTTCATTTGGGAAACCCAAAGTCAGAACCAAGACAGCTTAGGCTGTAAATAATGGCTAACATATTTTGCTTCTTATGTTTTGGAACTAACCTTGATTGCAGGGAACGAAGGAACGTGTTTCTGCAGCTGAGGCGCCTCAAAGGAGTGAGACGCCTCACTGGGGCTAGGCGCCCGGATGGATACGGGCGCCCCATGTCCAGGCCAAAATAGAACCATCGAAGCAAACTGCCACGAAGCCACTGGACCAAGTTATCTCAGGTGCCTGTGTTAACACAGGTGCCCACATCAGCCCAGGCGCCCCAGTGAAGGGGATAAGCACTGACCGAGCCTGCAGATAGGAGTTCGCAGAGGAGAGGCCATGTGTCAGGCGGCCCCATCGACACAGGCACCCCTATGGCTGATATAAAAGGGGGTTCACCCCCAAGGCTTCAAACAACTTCGCTCACAACGCTCTAGCACTTTCGTTTAAGCGCTACATTCCGACAAGCTCCGACTTCGAGATTCCAGCACCGACGACGACCCTCTGCTCTGAACTTCGATCCACCTCGGGTGTCGGTAAATTTAATTTAAGAAACGTGTTGCAATTTCAATTTCAATTCTATATCTATACTTGAAGTTGTAAAAGATTTTCTCGAATATAGAATTGGCCAAAGTAAACGGTCAAGGACCAAGGGCCTTGGAGTAGGAGCCGACCGTGACTCCAAACCAAGTAAAACCAACTTGTGTTTTCGTTTGTTTTGTTATTTTCCACTGCATAATTGCTCTAGTTTTTCAAAAAATTCTAGATCGATATTCACCCCCCTCTATCGATTTCCTCCGATCCAACATTTCTTATTGTTGTTAGAATGCATAATATGTTTTTTTACTTAACTTTTTGAACCATGTTGCCATAAATCAAAAAGGGAGTGATTGTTGGTGCGGAAGCACCAAAGTCAAACCTATGTTTTGATGATGGCAAAGGGTTCAAAAGTTAAGGTATTGTTGTGATCTAACAAGTTATCAAGTGTGCAGGTAAAGTCTAGGTACACTAGGCACTAAGTCCTGATTCTTTGAATTGGGCACTAAGTCCTGGCCGCAGGCTGGGCAACTAAGTTTGACCTAAAGTTGGTCAATAAGACCTGGTGAGTGAAGCTATGCACCGAAGACTTGGTGAGTAAAGCTGGGCACTAAGACCTAGTCGAGGACTGGGCACTGAAGACGTGGTGAGTGAAGCTGGGCACTAAGACCTGGTCGAGGACTGGGCACTGAAGACCTGGTGAGTGAAGCTGGGCAAAAGTTCGATCGGAGGAGCCGGTTGGCAAAAAGGTAAATTCTCCCGAGAGGAATAGGTGAGGACGCGTTCCTTGTAGGAGGGAACATTAGGCGTCGGTTCGACCTAGGGTTCCATTTGGGAGACCCAAAATCAGAACCAAGACAGCTTAGGCTGTAAATATTGTTTAATATATATTTGCTTCTTGTGTTTGGAACTAACCCTGGATGCAGGAAACGAAGAGACTATGTTTCTGCAGCTCAGGCGCCTAATTGGAAAGAGGCGCCTCACTGGGCTAGGTGCCTGTAAGGATACAGGCGCCCAGTGCAAGGCAAAACCAAGCAATCGAAGCAAACTGCGAGAGAAGACTTTGGACCAAGTCAACCTAGGCACCTATGTTAACACAGGCGCCCCAGACAGCTCAGGCGCTTCAATGAAGGGGATAAGCGCTGACCGAGCCTGCAGATTGGAGTTCGCGCAGGAGAGGCCACGTGTAGGCGCCCCCTTCAACACAGGCGCCCAGGAGACGACTATAAAGTGGGTTCACCCACAAGGCTTCAAAACAACTCGCTCAAGTCGCTTTCAACACTTTCGCTCAAGCACTACGCTCCGGCATGCTCTGCATTCGCGATTCAAGTGACGACGATGACCCGCTGCTCCGAAATTCCATCCACTTCGGTCGTTGGTAAAACTGTTAATTTTCTTAAGTGTTGCAATTGTTTTTCCGATTCTAAATCTGTATTCAAAACTGTAATCATTTCTATGAATATAGAATTGCCCAACGTAAATGGTCAAGGACTGTGGGCCTTGGAGTAGGAGCCGACCGCGACTCCGAACCAAGTAAAACAAATCGTGTTAGCGACTTTGCTTTACTATTCCGCTGCGTATTTCTCTTTACTATCCGAAATTTTTCAATCGATATTCACCCTCCCCCCCTCTATCGATTTACTCCGATCCAACAATTTGCACTTTTTGTACTCAAAAACATTTGCACAAAATTATTTTTCACTGAACAAGATTTTGCACACAAAATTATTTTGTACTTAAAAAGATTTAGCACTTGAAAATATTGTGTACTTAGAAAGATTTTGCACTTGAAAAGATTTTGCACTTGAAAAGATTTTGCACTTAAAAAATATTTTGCACTTAAAATATTTTGCACTTAACTTAAAAATTTTGCACTTAAAAATTTCTGCACTAAAAACATTTTTACAAAAAAAACAATTTTAAAAATTTTGCACTTAAAAATTTCTGCACTTAAAACATTTTTGCAAAAAAAAAAACCAATTTTTAAAAATTTTGCACTTGAAAAAAACTTAACTTTACTTTTTCTCAAAAAACTCACTTTTTCTCACTCTCCCCCTTTGCCATATATCAAAGAACATATTGGTTGAAAAAAATGTGAATCGGAGCCACATATTGAACCACTTATAGTGAGTCCAAGCAACAAAACCAAACAAACTAAATTGAACTCATTCGGGTCCTGTCTAACCCAGTTAACTTCTTACTAACTGTTATATAACAGCAGCTTTCACTAGGGTTAGTCAAGTTAAGTGATCTGATCAAGTTAGATTTTCTAAGCTTGAACATTTAGCTTGATTGTTGTTCAAGTGTATTTATCGCCCCAACTGGTCTTGATGCACTAACTTAAAGCATCTTGAGTCAAGGCATAGACCTAAGCATCTCAACCCAATCTAGGTTATCAATCAAAGTGTCCTAATGTGCTTGTGAGATGCTGGCTTCTAGGTCTATAGGAGCATGCAATTCTAGGGTTAAATCCTAGGCTAAGTCCGTTGCATAGAAAATCCTAGTTTTAAAGGGGGTAATTTTTGAAACATCTAGGTTGAAAAAGAATTTTAATTTCATCAAAGAAAAGGATTTTTTATAATAAACATGAAAAGAACATTTTAAACAATATAAATGAGAACAGTCCTATTCTACAAAGCACAATCCTAACTGCCTTCTTAGTAAGCTAAATTCAGACTCAGGTAAGAGTTTGGTAAAGAAGTCGGCTATATTAGATTTTGAGTCCACATGTGTAAGTACAATTTTGCCCCTGGCTACATGATCCTTAACAAAATGATGTTTTACTTCAATGTGTTTGGTTCGGGAGTGATGAATAGGGTTTTTCATAAGATTGATCGAGCTTATATTGTCAATGAATACTTTAGTTTGGGCATAGTCTAGCTAGAAATCTTTAAGGGTGTACATCATCCATAAAAGTTGTGCTACACACTCTCCTAGGGCAACATACTATGCTTCAGTTGTGGATAAGGCAACGCAATGTTGTTTTCTACTGCACCATCTGACTAGACTGTGTCCTAATAATTGACAAGTTCCACTTGTACTCTTTCTATTAGTTTGCATCCAGCATAGTCTGAGTCAGAGTATCCTAATAATTCAAAGTTGGAGATCCTAGGATACCAAATACCTACATTTAGGGTACCCTTTATGTACCTAAGGATTCTTTTTAGGGCAGCTAAGTGAGACTCCTTAGAACATGTTTGGTATCTAGCACACATTCCTACTGCGAACAGGATGTCGAGTCCACTAGAAGTTAATTATAATAAACTACCTATCATGCTTCTATATAGTTTTAAATCAACTGATTTACCTTCAGGGTCATTATCTATTTTGACATTTATGGCAATGGGAGTACCTAAATTCTTAGAGTTTTTCATTTTGAATTTCTTAATTAATTCTTTTGCATATTTGGATTGATGAACGTAGTTACCATCCCTGGTTTGTTTTATTTGGAGTCCTGAGAAGAATGTTAGTTCACCTACCAAGCTCATTCAAACTCACTCTCTATGATGTTAACAAAATCATTTAAGAAGTTTGAATTAGAAATTATGTCATCTACATAGATTTGGGCTATAAAAATGTCTTTTTTCTAGGGTTTTAACAAGCAGGGTTGAGTCAATTTGGCCTTGGTTAAATCCCTTAGAAGTCAGGTAGGTTGACAGTCTTTCGTACTAGGCCCTAAGTGTTTGTTTTAACCCATAAAGGGCTTTCCTAAGTTTGAACACATGCTCAGGATTGTCTAAGTCCTCAAATCCTGGGGGCTGCCCTACATACACTTCCTCTTTTATGAACCCATTAAGGAAGACAGACTAGACATCCATTTGGTATAATTTAAAACCTCTATGGGCTACACAAGCTAGTAACATCCTAATTGATTCAAGTCTAGCTACGGGGGCATAGGTTTCATTATAATCCAACCCTTCGACTTGACTAAACCCTTTAGCAACTAAGTAGGCTTTGTTTCTCACAATCTCCCCTTGATCATTTAGCTTGTTTCTAAATACCCACTTAATGTCTATAACTGACTTACCTTCTGGTTTAGGTACTAAGTCCTAGACTTGGTTTCTCTGAAATTGGGCTAGTTCTTCTTGCATTGCAATGATCCAATCTGGGTCAGGTAGGGCTACCTCTATAGTTTTAGGTTCTATTTTTGAGATTAGTGCAATTTGACTAAGATTTCTATAGGAAAACCTTATTTTCACCCCTAAGATTGGATCACCCAAGATTTGGTCAGATGGATGATTCAGTTTGGGTTTCATAGTTCTCCTAGAACTTGGTTCAACCTCAGGTTTGGCTGGTAGGTTTGGTTCAGGGATCGATTCAACTACTTGGGTTGGTTTAGCTATTGGTTCAATTGATGACTCAGTAGTTGGTTCAATTGATAGTTCAATTAATGGTTCAATTTCTTCTTGATCACAATTTGAAGTATTTAGGTTTTGTTTGACAGTAGATTTTGTTTCAGTTTCTTCATCAAATATTAAATTTATGGTTTCTTCAATTTTAAGAGTTTGTTATTGTAGACCCTATATGCCCTACTTGTTGTTGAATATCCTAGAAAAGTACCTGGGGTTGATTTTGAATGAAATTTGCCTGGGTAGTCATTAGTATTTAAAATGTGTACTTTACACCAAAAACCCCTTAAATAATGTAAATTTGGTAGCCTGTGAAAATAAATTTCATAAGGGGTCTTGTTGTGTCTTCCATTTATTAAGACCCTATTTTGAATATAACAGGCTGTGTTTATCGCTTCTGCCCAAAATTGATTGGTTATGTTGTATTCGTTGAGCATGGTCCTAGCGACTTCCTGAAGGGTTCTATTCTTCCTCTCAACTATCCCATTTTGTTGGGGAGTTCTAGGCCATGAAAATTCATGGATGTACCCATTAAATCTCAGATTCTCAAATTCTCCCCCGTGATCACTCCTAAGTCTTTTAATTTTTATGTCATTTTAATTTTCTATCATTTTACACAAATTGTTAAATGTTTCATCTTTGGTTTTTAAGAATCTAACCCAGGTAAACCTAGAGTAATCACCAATAATTACTAAGCAGTACCGATTCCCGCTTAGTGACTTGGCTCCATGTGAATCAAATAGGTCTAGGTGTAGGAGCTCAAGTGTGGCTTGGGTTAAGTCTGACTGGGTTGATTTATGGATTGACTTGGTTTGTTTACCTTGTTGACATGGATTACAAATGATATTTTCAAAGTTTTTAATTTTTGGTATCCCTTTAACTAGTCCAAGTTGACTTAATTTTGAAATTAGCTTTGTATGGGTGTGACCTAGTCTTCTATGCCATAAATTGGTTTCTTCTAGTTGAGTTAGAAAACATTTAGGTGTTACGGGTAGATTGATTGTATAAACATTGTTCTTTCTACTACCCTTAAGTGTAATTTCTGTGTCTTGTAGATTCCTAATAAGGCAGTAAGAATTGGTGAAGGTAACTATATAACCAGTATCACACAGTTGGCTAATGCTAAGTAAATTAAATTTAAAGTTTTCAACTAGCAACACCTTTTTAATAATGAAATCAGAGTTTAGTTCAATATTACCTGACCGAATTACTTTAAATGTGGCATTGTTGCCAAATGTCACTGAGCCTAGGTCTTTGATCTTGATATTGGTGAACTTCAATTTATCTCCAGTCATTTGCCTGGAGCATCCACTATCCAACATCCACTGGTCCAAATCTTTATGTTCCTACACATAACGTATTTTTGATTTGGATTCATTCATGTTGAAGTAAGGATAGATTGAATTGAATTTCACTGCCTAATATGTCTCACCCATATCCAAGGTTACAAGCATGTTGACCTTATGGGTTCCTTTTGTGAGATAGGTTTTTAGTTTTAGGTTAAAAATCTGAGTTTGAATTAATTTGAAAAATTGAGTTTTGATTAATGTTTGAAACCATTAAGTGAATTTAATTTTGAAAGTATTAAGTGAAAATTTAAATTTAAAAAATATTAAGTGAAATTTTGAAAAATATTAAGTGAAATTTTTAAATTTGAAAAATATGAATTTAAATTATAAATTTGAAAAATATTAAGTGAAATTTTAAATTTGAAAAATATTTAGTGAAATTTTAAATTTAAAAAATATTAATTAAATGTGTATTAAGGGTAGAATTAATATGGTTGGTAGGATTGGACAATGTTATTAGATCCTAGACATCTCAACCAATTCTAAGTGACAAAGCAGGTTTTCTTATCTATTTTGTGAGATGTATTATTTTTATTTTTGATTTTATGTTAACTCTAAGATTTACTTGAAACTTGTGTTAGATTTGAGTTTATCAAATAGTAATTTAAAAGTGAGTTTCGATAATCGGCTTCCAGGTCTTGGCGAGGTACTGAGGCCTTCTTTGGCCGTAGCCTTATTGGATCAACAACCCTTTCCTAGATAAAGCCTTTTAAAGAAAGATCATTTTTAAATTCCTTTTTGAGAGACTCTAGTCTAACTAGCTCAGGATTTGGAGAGGTAGCTTTGGCTAGTTCCACCGGACTAAGCAGACCAAATAGGGTACGCCTTACCCTACTTGACTTCTTAGACAGGCTTCCCTAACGTACTATCATCTCACCTCCTCCTAATACTATGTTGTTCAAGTTTCAAGTAAGTCTTGTCCTTAACTAACCATTCCTAAGTCTAAGCAGAATAATATTGTGAAAAAAATAAACAAGCATCAAGCAGCAATAAAAAAAAATCATCTAAGTATAAAAATAGTTTTTATATTGGCTCCCCCTGGACTGAAGCCTCGATATGGGTTAGGCAAGATGTGAATCTTGTCCTTGGGGATCCAACATTGGTTTGGTCCAGCTTGTTTGTTCAAACTCAGCTTTGAGACCCATGCTTGGACTCGGGTTCTAGTTTGGTTCAATACAGAGTAGTAAGATCGGTGTCACGACTTGGTTCGATAGCCCAGTCCGGATCGATTTAGAACTGACTTCTATTTTCCAAGAATCATGTCAAGATTCTTGGAACCCGAAGTGAATCGTTCTAATGCGACTCTAAGTACCTTGACTGGAGTTTTCAAGGAGGAATTCTCTTCCTCAATATTATGAACTTGAGTGGAGGTTCCTTCTTGAACTAACTCGGTTAAGGAACTCGAGTTGACTTCCTCTATCTGGAGTTTGAGTTCCTGTTGGAGGGTTTCAACCCTAACATTGGCTTTTGCCAACTTGCGAGACAAATACGAGATAAGATCGTAAAGCTCCAATTCAGGATAGCCTCTTACCGTAATTCCTCCGTCCTCCGAGATAGAGAGCTTTTCGGTGCCGACATCTTCATCAGGTTCTGATTCTAATCTGGAGTCTAGGTCTTCCGAGGCGGTCAGTGCGAGAAGGTTGGAGTGCAGGGCCTCTTCTTCATCCTCCGAGGGTGATTCGTCCCATGTGGCTTGAAGTGTCTTCTTCCTCTGAGCTTTCTTGGTTTCCTTCAAGTTGGGACACTCCGATCTGAAGTGACCCTTCTTGTTGCACTCGTAACAGGTTACGCTGCTTTTAGTCTTCTAGCTCGTTGAGGGTTCAACTGGATCATCCTTTTCTGAGTCGACTGCTTTTTGTTCGTTTGATTCTTTAGCACCTTCTAGTAGTTACGAGCCATCCGGATCAGTTTTGGATGCTATCTTCCATCGTCGTCAGACTCCGAATCTGAGTTGGACTCGGGTATTGGTTGTTGCTTCTTCTTTTGTGATTTTCCTGGAGTCTTACCTGCAACAAAAGATATACTTTTCTCGACCAGTGCAGTATTAGTTTGTTCATGTAATTCCAATTTTGAAAACAATTTATCAAGCTTAATTTCAGAGAGGTTCCTAGAAACCTTATAGGCATCTACCATAGATGCTCATAGTGAGTTCCTTGGGAACGAGTTCATAGTGTACCTTATTAGGTCATGGTTCTCCACCTTATGACCTATTGTATGTAGCCCATTCATTAGCTCTTGGATCCTTGCGTGGAGCTATGCTGCTGTTTCCCCATCGTGCATCTTGATGGTGTAGAGCTTGTTAAGTAGCAGATCTCTTTTACTAATCCGCGTATCTGACGTACCCTCGTGCAGTTCGATCAATTTGTTCCAAAGCTCCTTTGCACTGCTGAAGGGTCCGACGCGGTTGAGCTCTTCCTTGGTTAAGCCACATGGTAGTGTTTGCGTGGCCTTTGCATCTGCTTCAATTTTCTTCTTGAGTGGTCCATCCCACTCTGTGTATCTTTGCGTCTCACCTTGTGCATTCTTGGGGATCTCCAGTCCGGACTGGATGATTATCCACATGTCCACCTGAATTTTCAGGTGGACCTCCATCCTACTCTTCTAATAGGAGAAGTCTTTGTTGGACCTTGGATGGCTAGAGAGGGGGGGGATGAATGTAGCCAGACACAAAACTTCTTTCGCTTTTACACTTCTGCACTTGAATGTTACTAGCACAGCGGAAGCAAGGCAGCAAAAACAAAGTGCAGAAATGAAAGACAAACGAAAACGCTAACAAAGAGGATTTACAAGGTTCGGGGATAACTTGCCCCTACTCCTTGGCGTGCCCTTAAGGTGGGCGATCCCTTGATCGTCGGCAGATCAAGCCCCGGAAAATCCGGATAAAATGGAACCTCCTTCTTGTTGGAGTAACCTCTCCACAGCATTTCAAGATGATGAAGTATAAAGTACAAGAAACACAAGAAGAAACCTTACTGAGCACAAAGAACCTCAAGAACACAAGCAAACTTCTCACCGAGTTCCACTCAGCACCGATCTCACGCAAGAACACCCTTTCTCGTGTCTTCTCGCTGATGGACTTGCCAAGCTCCTTGTTTCTCTTCCAAGTGCTCAAGTATCACAAGGTTGCTCAAGATTCACAGTAGAGTTGCTCAAAAGATGGATCACAATAATCGCACAAGCAGAATCAGAGATCTCGCAAGAAGTATGCAACTCCTCCTCCACTACACAGATTAACCAGCTTCCATCGCCAGGTCACACGCTGTAACGACCCGGAAAATTTCCTTAATATTTTCTTTAAAATATTAAGCATGTCTAGATAATTTTCCGAAGGATCTAGAAATATTAGTACGAACCTTAACCTAGAAACCCATGGTTTTCTCATTTAAATTGAGAAAACTAAGTACGAATGAGCCTCATATGGGCTTCCTAGTACCATGATTATGGGTGGATTTTAGGTAGAATTTAATATAAAAATAAATGGATTTTAATAAGAAATATTAACATAATTATGGGGGAATTTTTAAGGAAATTTCAAAATGGTAGGAAATAAAATAGGAAATTAGTGCATGCACCAAGGATTGAACCTTGGACCTCTTGTACAACCAAGCATGCACTAACCAATTCACCTAGCAAGGGAGTGCTATGAGGGAATGAAGTGGATCTTAGTTAAGGCTTGGGAAAAATGAAGAGTCACCAAGAGAAGAGACACCATGACTCTTCATTTACCCCTTTTAAAGTGGTATAAAGTGGGCAAGGAAGTTAAAACTTCCCTTCTCCTCTTCACTTCTTCTTCCTCCCCTTCTAGCCGAAAACTTCAAGCCCTCTTCTCCCTTGGAAAAAAATTCACATAAGCCCCATCTTGAAGATCTAAGGCCCCCCCTACAAGGATACAAGGACTAAGGAGAGTTTAGAGACAAGGAGGTTCTCTTGTTATCTTTTATTCAAAGTTTGTAAGCAAGATCAAGGAAGGTAAAACCCCCCTCACCTGTGGTATGATGGTTTTCAAGATATTTATCATGATCTATGTTTTGTTGGCATGATATGTTGGGAAAAAATCGATGGTTAGGGCTTATGGAAGTTTCGGCCAAGGCTATTGCTTGGGCTTAGGGATGATGTAAATTTTCCTTTGTGCTCTTAAATGTTTCATGATGTTATGTAAGGCATAGAATATGATCTAGGGAAATTTTTGATACCCTAATAACCCTCTAGGGTTTCGGCCACATCAAGGTCAAGGGGCTAGGGGAAAACTCCAACCTCTCCAAGCATGATTAATATGTTTCTTATGATACCTTATGGGTAAGAATGGTGTTAAATGAACTTTTCCATGGGCTTGTTACCCTTCTAGGGTTTCGGCCAACCCTTGCCTTAGGCCTAGGGCTTGGGGTTAAGTCCAATCAAGGGTTTAAATGATTTTTCTATAGCATGATATGTAAGTAAGGGATGTTAATCATGATCTAGGCAAATTTTCCATGGACCCATAGTCCTTTAGGACTTTCGGCCAAGACCCAAACCTAGGGTTTGGTTTGGGTTAAGGTCTCAAGAATGCATGTTTATAAGTTACCATGATGCTACTACATTGTTAAGCATGATGTAAGGGTCTCCATGTGACTAAAATCTTAGTTTATGTGTTATATAACATGACTTTGCATGGTTGATTTTAGGATTTTGTTTTAATCATGAATATTTAGATCATACACCATGGATACATGTAATTGATGTAGGAGTATGTTATGGTAAATAGAATGATGCATGTATGATGATAGATGCTTATGTTATGATAAATAGAATGATGCATGTATGTTGATAAATGCTTATAATGGATTTATGATTCATGAAGGTATATGCATGTGTTATGATGAATGCCATGAACCCTAGTAGTATGTGTCATGTATATATGTAGCTTACCATCCATGCTTTATGATGAATACTAGGACTATGTATGCTAGATGAAATGCATCATGTATGAAGTACATGTCTATTTATGTGTTATGATCATGCAAGTTTTACGAACCAAGATAATGTTATGGCTGGGAAACATGATTATGCATGTATGTCTTATTATATGAATAAAGAATGATAAGTATGAATGAAGATGATGGTTATGCCTTAAGTATGAATGATAAGTATGAATGATGAAGGCATAACAATGATATGAAATAAGTATGAACGACAAGTATGAATGACAAGTATGAATGATGAAGCATGCATGTTTATTTTTATGTATGAGGCTTGTACCGGACCGAAGTAAGGATCCAAGGGATGGGCACCTTAAGAACGCCCCGGTTCTGGACTACCGAAGCTGTCCACGGTTCTGGCACTACCGAAGCTGTGCAACAGGGATGGGCACCTTAAGAACGCCTCGGTTCTAGGACTACCGACTATGCTGTCCTTACCCTAGTAGGTTGAGGCTAGCTACCTCATATTTACTTAGGGATACGCGCTTATGATGTATGTATGTGGTACAAGCCGGGGACCCCAATGATGTTATGATTATGTTTAGCATTTAAAAGTATGATTTTAAAATTAAGCATCCTTATGTAGTACATGCATTTGACTCATGCATACATCCAAGTTGTGCATCGCGCCAGGGTAAGTACATTTTATTCTCATGCTATGATAAGTATGTTTTATGTTCATGTAAGCTAAGAATTATGCCATGAAGAAGTATGTTTTATGTTAATGTATGCTAAGAATTATGCTATGATAAGTATGCCTTATGTTCATGTATGCTAGGAATTATGCTATGATAAGTATGCCTTATGTTCATGTATGCTAAGAATTATGCTATGATAAGTATGCCTTATGTTCATGTATGCTAGGAATTATGCTATGATAAGTATGCCTTATATTCATGTATGCTAAGAATTTTGCTATGATAAATATGCCTTATGTTCATGTATGCTAAGAATTATGTCATGTATAAGTATGTTTCATGCCCACGTATGTATGTTTCATGTTCATGTATGTTAAGATTTATGCCATGCTAAGTAGGTTGTAGATCTATGGTGATGTTAAGAATCATGCTATGTTAGTTGTTCATATGCTTATGACTCATGCCATGACTATGCTTATGCTTATGTTCGAAGTGATGTTACGTCAGATACTTGATATGTTTATGTTTAAACGACGCATGGTTTTAGTGAGTAGGAAAGGGGTTTTACTAAGCCTATGTGCTTATAGTTTTATTTTCCTCGTACCGCAGAATAAGCAAGAGGCTATTAAGGGAAGCCGCAGGAGAGGCAGAAGCATATGTGTGTGTGGCAGTGACTTGGCAGAATGATTCCTCTTATTTACATATGTCGCATGTCTTGGGGTTTGGAAACGCCTCCTTAGATTTTTATGTTACGTTTATAATGGTTATGCTTGATGAATGACTTAAGACTTATGATGCTATGTTTATGGATAAGTTACTTGCTACTTATGATGATGATGAATAAGTTATGGAACGGTTAGGTCATGTTGCTATGCATGTAAGTCTATGAATGACAAGTTTAGGCTTGTATGAATGTTTCATGTATTAGTTGCATGGTTAAAGGCATGTTTAGGAAAAAAAAATGATTCCGCTGCATTAAGATGTTCTCTAAGTCTATGTATCTTTAGCGTAACGACGCCTTCCTCGCCACATCATAAGGTGGGGGAAAAGGCGGGCGTTACACACGCTCCTATGCAACAGCTCCCAGCTGCTCACCTGCAGTCAGCAAGCTACCCCTGACCTCCTCTGGACTCACTGAAACCCCTCCAGTTAAGCCCCAGGTCATCAGCTCCTCAGCTGTTGCAGCTCGTGCCAGAGAACGTTACAACCTGCGGAAGCAAATGGACAAACCTGCTTTAGTGAAAACCTTCGTTTGACTTCCCTTAGATGATATCTAAGTCACCTGCACACTTAGCAGCACATTAGAGCAGCAAATCAACAAAAGATCAAACATCAGAGGGCTCAGAACAAGTATCAGTAGTGTATCAGTAGGAATCAGAGTGCGATCAGACGCGATCAGAGCACCTGACAGCGCATTTGAATTAAAGTGATCAGTCACCAGACCGATCAGAGAGCCTCCTGATCGGTCACCAGACCGATCAGGGTGGGTTCAGACCGATCAGGCTCCATCCTGATCGGTCCCCAACACGTAATCAGAAATCGCGACTTCTCCGGGATCCGATCACCAGACCGATCCCAAGTCGTGGATCGGTCACCAGACCGATCCACCCCTTTGCAGGGTGATTTCCCAGCTTCGCAGTCCAAACCTCCTGATCGGTCACCAGACCGATCAGGGCGTGCCTAGACTGATCAGGATCCATCCTGATCGGTTATAGTGAGGAACTCGCGACACTTGATTGTTCACCAGAACAATCTGAACAGTATCCCTGATTGGTCACTGGACCGATCAGGAGCCAAGCAGTAAGGTTCCCAAAACCCACTGTATGCTCCCTGATCGGTCACCAGACTGATCAGGAGCTGAGCAGGAAGTGAACTCTAAGCTCCCTGATCGGTCACCAGATCGATCAGGAGCTGAGTAGTGAGTGAACTCTATGCTCCCTGATCGGTCACCAAACCGATCAGGAGCCGAGCAGTAAGTTCCCAAACTCACTGTATGCTTCCTGATTGGTCTCCAGACCGATCAGTCATAGCTGGATCGGTCACCAATCCGATCCACAAGGGAACTTCGTGCCAACATCCCTGATCGGTCACCAGACCGATCCAGGTTAGGCCAAACCCACTCTAAGTCAAGAGAACTGGCTCCCAGCCTCCCCTGACTCATGCTCAGTCCCTCGGATCAAGACTCCGTGCCTAGCTTCACTTACCAGGACTTCAGTCAACCTGGTTTCACTCACCAGGACCCGGCTTCACTCACCGGGATTTCAGTCAACCTGGCTTCACTCACCAGGACCTGGCTTCACTCACCAGGATTTCCAATCACCTAACCCTCCGAGTTAGGAATGTAACGACCCAGAAAATTCTCTTAATATTTTCTTAAAATATTAAGCATATTTAAATAATTTTCCAAGGGACCTAGAAATATTAAGGAGAACTTAGGCCTAGAAAATCCATGTTTTCTCATTTAAATTGAGAAAACTAAGTACCAATGATCTTTAAATGGGCTCCGAAAATGGGTATTAATTAGGTAAAATTAATATAAATGTAAAAGAATTTTATTTAGGAATATTGGCATAATTATGGGTGATTTTAGGGGGATTTTCGGAATTTAGGAAATAAAAATAATAAAATAAATAAAATAAAAATAAAGGTGCATGAGCCAAGGATTGAACCTTGGACCTCTTGTACAACCATGTAAGCCTTAACCAACTCACCTAGCAAGGGATTTCTATGAGGAAATGAAATGGATATAAGTTAAGATTAAGAAGAAGATGAAGAGTCATGGAGAGACTCTTCATTTACCTCTTTAATGGATGATAAATAGGGGGGTTTGGGAGTTTCATTCTCTCTTCTTTCAATTGCATTTCCTCCTCTCTTCCTCCCTCATTCTAGCCGACCACTCCTAGAGGGTTTTCCCCTTGGAAAAGCTTCCTCCAAGGTTCCATCTCCTAGATCTAAAGTCTCTTCCAAGGATACAAGGACAAGGGTGTTCAAGGGTCCAAAGATCTTACCATTCTCTTCTCTTCCAAGGTTCAAAAAATCAAGAAACCCAAGGTAAGACTCCCTCACCTGTGGTATAATAGCTACCTATGATTTTTATGATTTTTAGTATGATATATAGTGGTTGGTTTTCGAATTGGATGTTGAAAGGAAAGAAAACCGAGACCCTCATGTTTAAGGGTTTCAGCCACCATGATTTACAGGTCTATAATTATGCTAAAAATCATGATAATGTTATTTAATGTTCCCTTATGATGTGTAGAGGTTAAGTATAATTTTTGGGAATTTTTGGAGTACCCTAGGACACCCTAGGGTTCGGCCAACATGAAAGAAACAAAACTAAGAACCCTCATGTTTAAGGGTTTCGGCCACCATGATTTACAGGTCTATAATTATTCTAAAAATCATGATAATGTTATTTAATGTTCCCTTATGATGTGTAGAGGTTAAGTATAATTTTTGGGAATTTTTGGAGTACCCTAGGATACCCTAGGGTTTCGGCCAACATGAAAGAAACAAAACTAAGAACCCTAAGTTTAAGGGTTTCAGCCACCATGATTTACAGGTCTATAATTATGCTAAAAATCATGATAATGTTATTTAATTTTCCCTTATGATGTGTAGAGTTTAAGTATAATTTTTGGGAATTTTTGGAGTACCCTAGGACACCCTAGGGTTTCGGCCAACATGAAAGAAACAAAACTAAGAACCCTAAGTTTAAGGGTTTCGGCCACCATGATTTAAAGGTCTATAATTATGCTAAAAATCATGATAATGTTATTTAATTTTCCCTTATGATGTTTAGAGTTTAAGTATAATTTTTGGGAATTTTTGGAGTACCCTAGGACACCCTAGGGTTTCGGCCAACATGAAATAAACAAAACTAAGAACCCTAAGTTTAAGGGTTTCGGTCACCATGATTTAAAGGTCTATAATTAAGCCAAAAATCTTGATAATGTTAATTTATGTTCCCTTATGATGTTTGGAGGTTAAGTATAAATTCTGGGAATTTTTAGATTACCCTAGAGACCCCATATGTTTCGGCCAACCTCAAGGGCCCAAGAGTTAGGGTTGAGCCTTTAACTTCAAGTATATGTTTATGTGTTTCCATGATAAGTATGATAAGTATATGTTCAGGATATGAATGATGCCATGATAAGAATGATAGGATTATGATCACGATAAAAATGATGCTATGATATGTTAGGTTCATGATATGAATGATGCCATGTTAAGTATGTTATGTTTATGTTTAAGAATGAGGATGATGCCATGTTTAAGAATGAAAATGATGTCATGTTAAGTATGTTATGTTTATGTTTAAGAATGAAAATGATGCCATGTTTAAGAATGAAAATGATGCCATGTTAAGAATGAAAATGATGCTATGTCTAAAAAAATGAAAGTGAAGAATGAAGTTAAGGTTCATGCCTTTAAGGCATAATGATGATGTTAAGTATGATGAATGAATGAATATGCTATGAATGATGATGAATGAAAGATGATGCTTATGTCTTTAAGGCATAAATATGCTAAGACGACACGGTCGATGGTCGACGGTACGATGGTCGTGAGGACCGGTAAATGGGCCGGTAGACGGGCCGAGCCGTAACAAGTTATGCTATGTTAAAGATGCCATGAATGTCATATGAATGATGAAGCATGAAAAGTATTTTACTTTATGTATGGGCTTGTACCGGACCGAAGTATGGGTCCAAGGGATGGGCACCTTAAGAAAGCCCCGGTTTTGGACTACCGTAGCTGTCCACGGTTCTGGCACTACCGGAGCTGTGCAACAGGGATGGGCACCTTAAGAACGCCTCGGTTCGGGGACTACCGACTATGCTGTCCTTACCCTAGTAGGTTGGGGCTCGCGACCTCAGACTTGCTAGGGATGCGCGCAATGATGTATGTATGTGGTACAAGCCGAGACCCCAAATGATGTTATGATGATTATGTTTAAGCAATGAAAAGTATGTTTTAAAAGTTAAGCATCCTTATGTATATGCATTCCACTCATGCATCCATTCATGTTATGCATTATGTTATGTTGATAAGATTTTATGCTTACGTTTCATGTTAAGAAGTATGCATGAGAATGAATGAATTATGCCATGCTTAGAATGTTCACTATGTTTATGATTTATGCCATGAATTATGTCATGCTTAGAATGTTCACTATGTTTATGATTTATGCCATGAATTATGCCATGCTTAGAATGTTCACTATGTTTATGATTTATGCCATGAGTTATGCCATGCTTAGAATGTTCACTATGTTTATGATATGCCATGAATTATGCCATGCTTAGAATGTTCACTATGTTTATGATTCATGCCATGAATTATGTCATGCTTAGAATGGTCACTATGTTTACGATATGCCATGAATTATGCCATGCTTAGAATGTTCACTATGTTTATGAATTGTGCCATGAGAATGAATGAATTATGCCATGCTTAGAAGTCTATGATGTTTATGTTTATGTCATGTATCATGCCATGCTTAGAATGTTACTATGTTTATGTTCATGCCATGCTATGTATACGATAAGTGATGCAAGATGTTATGTTCTAAGTAGAGCACCAAGTATGTTAATGTTTTATGTGCTCATTATGAGATGATGAATGATGGATGGTTTTGTGAGTAGGAAAGAGTCTTACTAAGCCTGTGTGCTTATAGTCTTATTTCCTTATACCGCAGATCATTCAAGGGGATAATGAAGGAAGCAGCAGGAGGGCAAGAACGCATGTGTGACGTAGTGACTTGGCCCAGGAACTATATGTTTACTTATGTGTTTGAATAATGACTTATGGAACGTTATGATATGATGTTATGTGAGACATGATAGGATGCTTAAGTTCAAAGTTAATATGCTAAGGTTCTCATGTCAATAAGTTAAGAATGGTAACAGGGCATGTATAAGTTAAGTTATTCCGCTGCCTTATGATGTCTACATGCCCTAAGCATGTTAATGTAACGCCGCTTAGGAAAAAAAAAAGCGGGCGTTACAAGGAATTTCCACACCTAGCCCTCCAAGCTAGGACCTAACCCTCCAGGTTAGGATTTCATCCACCTAGCCCTCCAAGCTAGGACTTTTCACACCTAACCCTCCAGGTTAGCCCTCCAAGCTAGGACTTTTCACACCTAACCCTCCAGGTTAGGACTTTTCCACACCTAACCCTCCAGGTTAGGACTTTTCCACACCTAACCCTCCGAGTTAGGATTTCATCCACCTAGCTTCTCAAGCTAGGACCTGACCCTCCAAGCCAACCTTTCATCAAACGTAGTCCCACTTGGTATGCCTAGTCCACGACCAGGACTTAATCCCAATCATCTCATCAACCTAAACTAAAATTGGTGTCAATACCAAAATAACAATCAGGGTCAGACTGCATCAACAGTCTTCTCCTGAGAAGAGTGGTGGTGGTGCAGGCATCACCTAAGTCAAACCTGGGTTTTGATAATGGCAAAGGGTTTAGAAGTTAAGATGTTATTGTGTTCTAGCTTGTTCACTGAGTATGCAGGAAGAAGTCCTAGGTACACTAGGCAAGAAGTCTTGCAAAGGGTTGGACAAAGAAGTCCTGGTCAAGGACTGGGCAAGAAGACCTAATCGAAAGTCAGGCAAAGAAGTCCTGGTCGAGGACTATGCACGAAGTCCTGGCAAGGGGCTGGGCACCGAAGACTTGACCGGAAGTTGGGCACGAAGACCTGGTCCGGTGGATCGGGCAAAAGTCCAACCGGAAGAGCCGATTATCAAAAGGTAAACTCTCCTGAGAGGAGTAGGTGAGGACTCGTTCCCCGTCGAGGGAACAGTAGGCGTTGGTTCAACCTAGGGTTCCATTTGGGAGACCCGAAGTCAGAACCAAGACAGCTACGACTGTAACTATTGCTTATTATGTTTTTGGGACTAACCTAAGTTGCAGGGTCGAAGAACTAATCGTCTGCAAGTGAAGGTGCTTCACTGGGCCTAGGCGCCCGAATGGAGACAGGTGCCCGAATGGGCTCAGGCGCCCTTGAGAATACAAGCGCCCAAGAGTGAAGGCAAAACCCAAAACATAGCTGCGAAGCCTCTGGACCAAGCCGGATCAGGAGCCCGTGAGGTCATGGGCGCCCCCATCAGCTCAGGCGCCCATGTGGGGAGGATAAGCGCTGACCGAGCCCGCGGACAAGGATTCGCAAATCGGAGGGCACGTGTCAGGCGCCCCTAAGCTATCAGGCGCCCGTATGAGCACTATATAAGGGGCTCGACCCCAAGGCTTCAACAACACAATTTCTCAATGCTCCAAAGCTTTTCGTTCAAGCGCTACGCCCCGGCAAACTCCGACTTCGAGATTCCAGCACCAACGACGACCCTCTGCTCTGAAATACGATCCATATCGGGCGTCGGTAACGAAAAGTGTAGCTATTTTAAATTCCTGAAATATTCTTGTACTCAACTTGTAAATCCTGTAAGATCGATTCCGTACGCTAGAGGAGGTGAATAGCACTTTTTCGGATCTTTGAACTCTGCAAAGTTGTTAGCGCAGCGGAAACAATAATAAAGAAAACTAACAATGACAAGCAATGCTAACAAACCAGGTTTTACTTAGTATCCACCCCGGCCGGGTGACTAATCCAAGAATCCGTCGGTGGATCACTCCCCGGATAACCTCCGGCTAGCCCTCGTCGCTCCTTGTGGGTGGAGAAACCTCGCCACAACACCAAGCAAACCTCTGAGCACAAAGACTACTATCATGCCTTTAACCAAGACAAGATTCGTCAAGAAACTCAGCCACCATGAAGTCCTCTTTAAATAGGACTCGGGCTGATATCTCGCTACCAGTCGACTGCCCCTAGGGCAGTCGACTGGTGCCAGCCAAATTTGACCGTTGACACCCCTAACGTTTGAATTTGCCAGCTCACCAGCCGCTACCAGTCGACTGCCAAACTGGCAGTCGACTGGCCCAGGGTCCAGATCCTACTGTGAGTTTCTGTTTGCACTGGCAGTCGACTGTTATAACACCAGTCGACTGCCCAGCCTCTACAAACACTCTTCCTCACTCTCTTGACGATCGTCAACATGTGCCTTCAAGCATTCTCCCTTGGCTTGCTCCTTGAAGTCCTCTTCCACCGGCTATCGTCCCTCGGATGCGCACGCAAGTCCTCGACCTGCCTCCATGCCACCCTTCACGTGTGCCCTTTGAAGTCCACTTCTAAGCTTGCCCTTGGAGTCATCTTCCCTCGGCTCTTGTCCCTTGCCTTAGCTGACTCTTCACCAGCAGCCTTGACTATTGCCTTCGCGCCCTCTTCATCTTCAGCCCTCGTCCCTCGGATGCACACAAGCCTCCAGCTTGTCTCTATGTCATCCTTCACGTATGCCTCGAAGTCCGTGCCCCTCGGCTCATCATCGCTGCTATATCAGGTCCCTCAGGTGCACACAAGCCTCTAGCTTGTCTCCATGCAACCCTTCACCATACCGAAGCCGTCCAGCCAAGTCAATATGTGTAAACCTGTACAACCTGCACACTCACATACCCATATTAGTACACAAGGGAAAACCTAACTTAAACCCTTTGCCCAAACATCAAAACACAAGGTCACTCCGGACCTTAGATTGCCTCAACAATCTCCCCCTTTTCGATGTTTGGCAATACGTTTAAGTTAGGGAAACAAATAGTAATAAAGAATAGCAAAAACAATGCTAAATAAATGCATATGCAATGCATACATGGATCCTATCCCAAGGCATCCCACACCTAACCCTCCAAGTTAGGAATTTTCACCAAACCGGGCTTTTTAAAGCTTCTCCCAAGCTCCCCCTGCATTAGACTTACAAAGGCTTTTTAAGAACCTCTCCAAGGTTCCCCTTACGTCAAAAATGGAGCAATCATGCTCCCCCTTAATCTTAGCTCCCCCTAAACCTAGGGTTTCTAGCAAAGGTGTGTTTGATTTCTCAACTTAAACCCAACACTTCTCCCCCTTTGCCTAACATCAAAAGAACCCAACAATATCCCAATCATTGGTTCTTTTAGTCCCTAACGACCATAAACAATGTGTATTAGCCCCCCACACACTTGTTTTGCATCATTTGGACACCAACTCAGCTGCTGATACAAAAATCAGCCCTGACCAGTTGACTGCCAAAATGGCAGTCGACTGATACTCTGAAAGTCTGAAATTTCAACATTTCTGACGAAATTCAAAAATGCGCCAAAAATTCCACAAATCTCCAAAATTTTCCAAATTTTTTGGAGAGGTTTGTGGTACCCATATCTACTTGGGAAAAATACATTCTAAAAATTAATGTATCTATCATTATTTCCAAGTTTGACACAAAACCCAAAACTAGCCAAAAACTTCAATCAAATCTTGACCTAAAGACCTAGTTTTGGTTTCCTCTTGATGTCTTTGCCCATGCCACCCCACAATGCATCCCTAGCATTGATTTACATGGCAATAACACATCAAAAACTAATTTTCATGCAATATGACCCCAATGTCATATTTTCATGCATGAAACTTAACAACACCATGTCAAAACCCAAGAATTGAGACTCAAGTCCATCTCCAATTCTTTTTCCACGCTCCATGGTCCATCTAGACCTTTAGGAGCACCCCTCCCAAAGTCCATTCACCATATATCCCAAAGCCTAGAGCTCCCCCTAGAGCTCTTAGCCCTAACCACCTCCCTGGCTGACTCAACCATCACTAGGCCACAACGGTGTACCTCCGGTGACTCTTGGCCTACAAACTCAACCCTCTTAACCTTAGACACCTTGTCTTTGGTTAAGTCATTTCTTTTTCCTTTAAATGACACCCCTTTGCCATTTTTTCCCTCCCCCTTCTTGCCATAATTATATGCTACCCTAGCATATTTCTTTCTCTTGGCATGGGAGTTCTTAGATCGGTATCCCAACCCCGATCTATCATTGGTGCGGTTTAAACCACCCAACACCATATCTAAACCCTTCGATCCAATAGTGAATCTCCCTAGGGTTTTCTCTAACCTATCAAGCTTTTCCCTTAAAGCTTGATTTTCCCTTTCTATGTTCCTAAACCTAGAATCCATATGCCCACTTTGGACATTTCTAGACCTACCCTCCTTTCTAGGCACATTCCTTCCCTTCTTGGGCTTAGTGCCATGATCCTTTTTTTTTTTAATCAAAAAGAAAGGATCTTATTTCAAGAAGTAGAAAACCCATTTTTAGAGGGGGGACCAAACCTAACCCTCTAAAATGGGATTACAATGAAAGAACAATGATTTACACATCCAGAATTGTTAACAAGAATTGAAATACAAGACCATTAAAAACATTACTTAAAAGACCATTCTAACTGGGGTTTGCCTTGATGAAGTTACATGCTTTCAAAGAGAGCTCACAGGAGTTAAAGGAAGCCATTCTTTTAGAACCACGCAGGAAAATAGCAAAACTGGAAATTATTACAGAATTTGGCTCCCATCCGCACGATCATAATCCTGACAATACAGAGTAGCCAAACCAATTTTCAGAACTGATCTCACAGACAGTTTTGGTTGACAGCCAGTGAAAAATATAATCCTCTTTTGCCATACAGCTTAGACATCACCCAACATTCAGGAAATTGATCAGAAAAATAAATGGGAACCAATCCACAACAGATTTGACTAGCAAATTATGTCTCTGCTCCAGAAAATGATAATCTATCCCCAGATAAACCTTCTAGTATAGAATTACAGAAAGACATTGGTTTACATTTGGTGATCCAAGCAAATCACTATTTTAGTAAATGTTTTCACGCACTCATTTATCTTATATTGTTTACAACCCCTGTCGTATGTGCCATCTGAAGAAAAACAATTATTATCAATTGAAATCCGGTACCATCTGTATACAGAAGATATTTTCATAGTACAGGGAGTTTACTTTGAATTCAGAAATTCCATAACCATCCTTTCTCCAAACCAAGTCTAACAACCCTCGAAGGAGAGAACATCTGAAAGTCTATCATACATCACAGCCAAGCCTTCATATATGTATCAGAAAATTTTGACACTATAGCAATCAGATCTATAAAGAAAGATAAGTTCTGTTTAGTAAACTGATGCTTAATGCAGTGCCAACCATTTCAAAATTAATCAATGCGTATCCAGATTTGGCACAGAGAAAAATCTATCATTGGCGTTATGGAATCCAGCCTCATCAATCAATAAGCACTTCAGATATTCAGATAAGAGCAGACATAGATCTTTACTCAACAAAATTAGTCCTTTTTTATAGTTCTGAGCTGAACAAAAAAAGGCTGATAGTTCAGTATGCCAAAGAGATTCCTAAACAACTCCTAAATTGGCTTCTTCAGATACAGTTTAAACCTTTTCAATCATCTCATAAATTCTGATCAAGACTTTTAGCATAAAACCCATCTTCTAATTTCCTGAACTGATCAGAAAGATAAATGAACAGATTTCTGTCAACATCACATAAAATTGGCTACAACAAATACATTTTAACCTTTCCATACAACACATAATTTGCTACAATTTTAACTTTAGAGTCAGAATTCCCAGGTAGCCAAAGTTCAGACATTTGCATTTGACAATTTAACCAGCTTCCTCAATACGTACTATAAAAACTATTGAATCCGGCCAACAAGAAAACCAGCAGAAAGAAATTCCATAGAGACCAGCCTATAAGGAAACCAGCATTTCCACTCTGAAATATAATCTTCAAACACATATAAAACAAAGCACACCTTCAAACACTCTGAAATATTTTAGATTAGAGAGCTTTGCGTATCATCCGAATAAAAGGCAAACCCAGCTTGTCCACTTTACAAATACCAAATAAAATCTTATCTTGCCTTCTCAAAATTTTATCCTCTGAAAATTGAAAAGCCTTGTTAGCCAAGTAATCCGCAGCTACATTTCCCTCCCTAAAAACATGTGAGTAAGTCACCTTGTATCTTTTCAAGATAGCTTTGATTTTTAACACTATGTTTCTATAATCCCAACAAATTGAGGGAGATTGTATAATTTTCAGTGCAACCATTGAATCAGATTCTAACCAGACTGGAAAATAATTGTAAGTAACACATAATTCCAATCCATGCAAAATGGCCAATAATTCGGCTTTTACATTTGAAATGACTCCCAAAGTGCCATGTTTCGCAGTGCCATGATCCTTAAGTCTAGAGGTCTTAGGTTGATTATGATGCATGTTTTTTCTAGGGTTTTGATCTACCTTGTTAACCCTAGTCCTATCATTATATCTAAAATCAAAATTGTGCACGAGTAAGCAATTTTCATTGTTTCTAGCATGCATGGACGAATGATTAATTCTATTTATATCATGCATAGAGGAACTCAAAATAGAATTACATTTTAACCTAGGGTTAGGAATTACCTCCCTTACCCTTGAAGTTCCTCCTTGTTGTGGGCTTCTTCTTCTCTTCCGTTCTTCTTTCTCCCATCTCCTCAAATGTCCCAATTTCTTTAACTCCCCTTTTCTTGGACACTTGGTGTGGTAATGCCCAAGTTCTCCACATGTGAAACATCGAATTCTCTTCTTCTTCTCTTGGGCTTCTTCACTCCTACAACCCTTGTTAGAATTTAAATGAATTGACATAGGTTTAGATTTTACCTCCTTTTTACCTTTCGGGCACTTGTCCTTGTAGTGCCCCTTTTCGTTGCAACCAAAGCATGTGATGTGCTCTTTCGATTTAGCTTTGGTGGAGGTAGAATCTTCTTCTTGCTCTTGTATGGATGAGGGTCTCTCCTCCCCCTCAATCCTTGAAGTTGATGCTTCCTCCTCTTCTCTTGAGGTGGATACCCTCTCACTCTCTTCTTCCTTTTTCTCCTCTTCGGATGTCAAGCTCCTTTCCTCTTCTCTTGATGACGTAGAGGATTCCTCACTTGATTGTTCATCCTCTGGGGCTTCTTGGTCACTAGAGATTCTTTCTTTGACCTCTTCCACTTTTTGAATTGGTGTAGGGTTCTCATGATATTCTTTCACTTTATTCCATAATTCATATGCATTTTGGTACGCCCCTACACCACTCAAAATACTGTTAGCAAAATATTAGACAATACACTAATTACCTTTTCGTTTGCCCTAGAATATGTTTGTTGCTCCTGAGTCTAATATCTAGGACAAAACTTCTTTCCGTGCTTGTCCTTTGGAACTTCGAAGGGCTCATTTATCATCATCAATCACTCCCACTCGATGCCAAACGACGTTTCCATTCTTGCCCTCCAAAAATCGAAGTCTTCATGATCGTAGGGCGGTGGAGTGTAGATGTCTTCCCCAAGTTTGTCTTCCATGGTTCTTCTCCCTCTAGCGTGTGCTCCCTCGATGGTTAGTCCGATCAAGAGCGGTCCTTCGCTCTGATACCAATTGTAAGATCGATTCCGTACGCTAAAGGGGGGTGAATAACACTTTTTCGGATATTTGAACTATACAAAGTTGTTAGCACAGCGGAAACAATAATAAAGAAAACTAACAACGACAAGCAATGCTAATAAACCAGGTTTTACTTGGTATCCACCCCGGCCGGGTGACAAATCCAAGAATCTGTCGGTGGATCACTCCCCGGATAACCTCCGACAAGCCCTCGTTGCTCCTTGTGGGTGGAGAAACCTCGCCACAACACCAAGCAAACCTCTGAGCACAAAGACTACTATCTTGCCTTTAACCGAGACAAGATTCGTCAAGAAACTCAGCCACTACGAAGTCCTATTTAAATAGGACTCGGGTTGATTTCTCGCTACTAGTCGACTGCCCCTAGGGCAGTCGACTGGTGTCAGCCAAATTCGACCGTTGACACCCCCAACGTTCGAATTTTCCAGCTCTCCAGCCGCTACCAGTCGACTGCCAAACTGGCAGTCGACTGGCCCAGGGTCCAGAACCTACTGTGAGTTTCTGTTGCGCTGGCAGTCGACTGTTATAACACCAGTCGACTGCCCAGCCTCTACAAACACTCTTCCTCACTCTCTTGACCCTCGTCAACATGTGCCTTCAAGCATTCTCCCTTGGCTTGCTCCTTGAAGTCCTCTTCCACCGGCTATCATCTCTCGGATGCGCACGCAAGTCCTCGACCTACCTCCATGCCACCCATCATGTGTGCCCTTTGAAGTCCACTTCTCAGCTTGCCCTTGGGGTCATCTTCCCTCGGCTCTTGTCCCTTGCCTTAGCTGACTCTTCACCAGCAGCCTTGACTATTGCCTTCACGCCCTTTTCATCTTCAGCCCTCGTCCCTCGGATGCACACAAGCCTCCAGCTTGTCTCCATGTCATCCTTCACGTACGCCTCGAAGTCCGCGCCCCTCGTCTCATCATCGCTGCTATATCAGGTCTCTCGGGTGCACACAAGCCTCCAGCTTGTCTCCATACAACCCTTCACCATACCGAAGCCGTCCAGCCAAGTCAATATGTGTAAACCTATACAACCTGCACACTCACATACCCATATTAGTACACAAGGGAAAATCTAACTTAAACCCTTTGCCCAAACATCAAAACACAAGGTCACTCTGGACCTTAGATTGCCTCAACAAACCCTTTTTGCGCGATTATAGTATTGCCCAAAGTAAACGGTCAAGGACTGTGGGCCTTGGAGTAGGAGCCGACCGCGACTCCGAACCAAGTAAAAAATAGACTTGTGTTCTCGTGCATTTAATTTCTTTTCGCTGTGTATTTGCTCTTTGTTTTATCCAAAAAAGTTTTAACGATATTGACCCCCCCACCCACTATCTGTTGGGACCGGGTGCATGTTGACAAGGATACGAGTTTGTAAAATTTTAAATTTTTACGTGCAGCGGAAGAATTTGCATAAAATAATTTCATAAATTATTTTAACTTCGTATCTAGCGTGCAACCTTATGGTGTGTTGACATAATCATAAAATAAAACTTTGCAGAAAAGTAAACTAATTTACTTTGTACCTTTCGTAACTCGAAGAAAGGGACGAGATCCAACCGTAGCGTCCCTTGGAAGCTCCGCCTCTATTCGCGTCCACGCCGAGTTCTCTTCGGGATGACTTCACAAAGTCATGAGTTTTGTGCCGACGAGAACTACTAGATTCTCGAAAGGCACAACTAGAAGAACAAGAGAAAAATTAGGAAACTAACCAACGAAGTAACGGAATCGAATTCCGAGAAGAGAGGAGTCGCTATCCGCTTCTTCTTCTTCTTGTTCGGGTTCTCCTTCTTCTTGTTAGCTCACGCCAACCTCAAGGGGAGGAGGGGTTTGTGCGCCGGCCCTAATCCTCTAGGGTGGGCGCCGACCCTAAGGGAAGAGAGGGAGAGAGAAGAGAAGATTAAGAGAGAGAGGGAGAGATCTCAATCAACAATTGATTAGATTAGGAATAAAGGCTTCCCCTTGGTTCCTTATATAGTAGCAACTCCTTTGCTAAGTCTCCCTCTTAACGGAATTAGTTATAAGAAATTTATCTTATAAATTTTCTTATTAATTATTCTGTTTAAACCGAGTCTTTATTATAAACTAATTTATAATAAAACTAATTCTTCTTCTCTTTAAATTATGGAATAAATTTTATAAGAAATTTATAAACTTTCTTATTATGAAAAAAATCAATTCATAATTGATTTTATAAAATTAAAATAAACCAATTCATGGATTATTTTAACTTCCATAAAAAGAATAAATTTCTACAAATTTATTTATATAAATTTCTTCACACAAATTTATTTATTCATAATTTATAAAATAAATCACGCTAGATTTAATTTATTAATTAAACCAAAATTAATTGGTTTTCTCCTCTTATTGTGGTCGGCCACCAAAGGGGTTTTTGACACCCTCTTTAGCCGACCAAACCATCCCGAACCGCCGTGAATTAAACTCATTTAATTCGCCCAAAAAGCATTCAAAAGACTTAGCCAATTTTAGCTTCCATTGTGCCTCTGACTAACTCAAATTCGACTTATTTCTCTTGATCGGAAAATCCAATTTTCAACTCGTTTTAAATCCCTCAGATTACTCGTATTGCGTGTGACTAAATAGACTTTCGATTTATGTTGGCCATCTATAATTAACCCATTAATTATAGAACGATCATGAGTGGCACCTAGTAGTACATCATGATCCCCAATTAATCGAAAGATCAACGGTTTGACCTCAGAAGAAAATATTCTGAAACCCTTCAGCAGCTTTAATGAATCGTGCCCCATTCCCTTCACCACCTTATACCCACTTGGTTCAGGACACGGTCTATGGTGTCAGTCCCCACTAGGCTGACTACGTCACACCTAGCCCAAATAGTGTCTTTCTCGTCCTTTGGATTTCTAATTACTCTCATGTAAGAGACTCGCACTCTAAACATGATATACTCTGGCCAGAGGTTTTTGAGTAACAATCTGACGATAGGCTTGGGTATACATCTCCTCGCAAGGAGTGGTGAATCCTTTGTAGGCTGTTCAAACATCTTCGGGCATTTCGGCTCATACCCAATCATCCTGGGTCCACACCTCCTTGGAGATGCTTGCTTAAGATGTTAAAGTATAAGTCTCCATGACCAAGATGACTTGAACACCGCAAGTCAAAGGAACATCGCACTTAAGCCGCAGTAAGAACTTCATTGACATATCTATATAGATAACCATATGAAGTTTTACAACTAGTCACTCCAATGAATTAGTTCCCTTAACTAGCATCCATGTTTATCTCCGGACATCCCAATGTCACCAGCTAGTGAGAATCAGCTGATTAGAGAATAACCCATGCTAGTCTCAACAGAATTGATAGTGTCCGTATTTATCAATTCATCGACTAGAGATATTTTCAATACTTCACATTTGCACATTTAGAGATAATCACTAGTTATGATCCCATCACAAATTCTCTTATGCTGTGAGTTGTATTGCGGACATTCAGTAGATGAGTTTAAGATCCCAATCAAATACACAAAATGTATACTCAAATAGTGAATTATCATTTATTAAAATAAATGTTTACAATCATAAGGCGATTGTCTTAGGACACTTCTCTCATATCACTAACAAACTCCCACTTGGCCTAATGCCAATCGCTACGGTATCCAATACCACAGGCTCTAACATGACCCTCAAACTTGCTTTGAGGCAAGGCCTTAGTTAAAGGATCCGCTATATTCCTTTCTGTGGGAACTCTCTCAATTTGTATGTCATTCCTACTTATAATCTCTCTGATCAGATGATAGCGGCGAAGCACGTGTTTGGATCGCTGATGAGACCTTGGTTCCTTTGCTTGTGCAATAGCTCCATTGTTGTCGCAGTAAACCGGCACTGCTTCATCAATGGTTGGAACCTCATCAAGTTTCGAGACAAACTTCTTGATCCAAACTGCTTCCGTGGTATAATCCGCTACGGTGTCTTATTTGGAACGTTTCCAACTTACTGCGCCTACATTCAAAGTAAATACGTATCCAGACTGCGATTTGGAGTCATCCTTATCTATCTGGAAACTGGCATCCGTATACCCACGTATTACCATATCTCCTTCTCCATATATTAGGAACACATCCTTAGTTCTTCTTAAGTACTTAAGGATTGTCTTAACAGCCGCCCAATGATCCATTCCTGGATCCGACGGGTATCTGCTTGTGACGCTCAAAGCATACGATACATCGGGCCTAATACATAACATAGCATACATGATAGATCCTATCGCGGATGCATAGGGAATCTTATTCATGCAAATCCTCTCGTCTTCTGTGCGCGGACACATAGACTTTGAAAGGTTAATCCCATGCCTGATGGGAAGGTAGCCTTTCTTGGAATCCGACATGCTAAACCTCTTTAGCACCCGGTCTATATATGTAGACTGCGAAAGACCAAGCAACCGTTTTGATCTATCTCTATAGATTCTAATCCCAAGGATATAGGTTGCTTCTCCCAGGTCTTTCATGGAGAAAGTTTTGGACAACCAAATTTTAACTGTTTGTAAGAATGATATATCGTTTCCTATAAGTAAAATGTCATCGACATATAATACTAGGAATACGACTGCACTCCCACTAACCTTCTTGTACACCCAAGGTTCGTCAGGATTTTGTGAGAAATCAAACTCTTTGATTGTTTCATCAAAACGGATATTCCAGCTCCTAGATGCTTGCTTCAATCCATATATGGATCATCGAAGCTTGCACACTTTGGTTTTTTCAACCGATGTGAAACCTTCAGGTTGTATCATGTATACATCTTTAAGCAGGTTTCTGTTAAGGAAAGCTATTTTCACATCCATTTGCCATATCTCATAATCATAATGAGCTGCTATGGCTAGGAGCATCCGAATGGATTTAAGCATAGCTACTGGTGAATAGGTTTCGTCATAATCAATCCCTTGTTTTTGACGATATCCTTTTGCCACTAATCTAGCCTTAAAGGTAACAACATTACCTTCCATGTCGGTTTTCTTCTTGAAAACCCACTTGCACCCTATGGGTTTAATCCCTTCAGGTGGGTTAACCAAGTCCCATACTTGATTTTCGTACATGGAATCCATTTCCGACTTCATGGCTTCAAGCCATTTGTCCCTTTCTGAACTTTTCAGAACATCTTCATAACTGATAGGTTCATCATCGCCAATGAGCAACACGTCGTTCGATTCACTTACGAGAAATCTATATCTCTCTGGAATGTTGCGTGTCCTATCAGACCTACGAAGAGGTGGTGTAGTTTTAGGTTCAACTGATAGCTCATCATTATGAATTATCGGTTGTGGGCCTAGACTCGATGTCTCTGTAATGTCTATTGGAGTTTCTTGAACTTCATCAAGTTCAATGCCACTCCCACTGTTTTCTTGTAAAAGAAATTCTTTTTCTAGAAATACAGCATGCCTTGAAACAAACACCTTTTGTTCCAAGGGATGATAGAATTGGTAACCCTTCGTTTCTTTAGGGTATCCAATAAATAGACATTTATCAGACTTAGCATCCAATTTGTCTGATACAACCCGCTTCACATAAGCAGGACAACCCCATATCTTAAGGTGAGTTAAGTGGGGTTTCTTACTATTCCATATCTCATACGGAGTAGTAGAGACTACCTTGGTCGGGACTCTGTTTAGCAAGTAAACAGCTGTCTTAAGTGCATAGCCCCAAAAGGATTTTGGAAGAGTTGCATGATTCATCATAGACCTAACCATGTCCATCAAGGTTCGGTTGCGCCTCTCAGATACACCATTATGCTGTGGTGTATATGGCAGAGTTCATTGGGACAATATCCCATTGTCCCTAAGATAATCTTGAAATCTTGACTTAAGTATTCACCACCCGATCGGATCGAAGTATTTTAATACTTTTGCAAGTGTTTCTCTACTTCATTTCTGAACTCTTTGAATTTCTCAAAAGCTTCAGATTTGTGTTTCATCAAGAACACATACCCGAATCGTGAGTGATCATCGATAAAGGTGATGAAGTAGCTATAGCCTCCTTGTGCAAGAGTTGACATTGGTCCACACACATCAGTGTGTTTTAGACCAAGCAATTCTCCCACTTGATTACCTTTTCCGGAAAAGGGTAATTTGGTCATCTTGCCTTTTAAGCATGATTCGCATGTATCAAATGAACCGGGTTCAAATGATTCCAAAATTCCACATCGGTGTAATTCGGTCATGCGTTTCTTACTTATATGGCCAAGACGACAGTGCCACGTGTAGGAGTCTATTCGATTATCTGTTCGAGCACGTTTGTTGCTAACCTCGATATTGAAAACGTCACTGGATAAATCTAATGTGTAGATGCCATTGCACAAAGTTCCATTCCCATAAAAAACGCCATTTAAAGTTATGTAACAACAATTGTTACTAAAAGTTAAATGATAACACTTTTCATTCAAACATGAAATAGATACAATGTTCTTTATTAACGAAGGAACAAAATAACAATTATTCAATTCTAAGACACGTCCAGTGGGGAGCTTTAGCAAATATGTTCTGATGGCAACAGCAGCAATCTTTGCTCCGTTTCCAACTCGTAAATTCGCTTCTCCTTTGACGAGTCTTCTTCTATTCCTTAGCCCCTTTATGTCATTACATATATGTGAGCCACACCCAGTATCAAGTACCCAGGTATTTGAGGAAATAGAGTGACATTCAATAACGAAGATACCTGAAGAGGATGGGGCATCGGATGCCTTATTCTTCAAGGACTCAAGACAAACCTTGCAGTTTCTTCGCCAGTGACCCTCCTTGCCACAATGATGGCAAGTTCCTTTTGGTTTCTTTTCAGTCTTTTTGGCCTTTTTCTTCTTTCCTTTATACTGTTCTTTGGCCTTCCTCTTAGAACCTTTCTTCGAGGAACCAACTAACAGTACCGTCTTTTGATCCTGCTTCACAGAAGGCTCTACAGTCTTCAGCAGATTGAGCAACTCAGGTATTGCAAAACCGAGTGTGCTCAGTCGCTCAATGTACCCCAACATCTTTAACAGAAACTGCGAGGCAGAAGTGTCTTCCTGCATCTTAGTGGTGAAGAGGAGTCTGGAGACTTCGAACCTTTCGGATCTCGCCTGCTCTTCAAACAACTCATGAAGATGGAAGATGATGGTATAAGCATCCATATGCTCATGCTGCTTTGCAGCTCAGGTACCATAGAGGCTAGCATAATGCAACTCGCAAGTTCAGAATTGTCACATGTTTCTGATAGGCCAACTACTTGGTCTGGGAGTTGCATTTTCTGGAGGACGGTCAGGAAGTTGATTTCAAGGACATAAGCAAGCTTTCTCCTTGAGGACTATCCTCAGGTTTCGAAGCGGGTCCATGAAGTTGGCCCAGTTAGTTTATTGGTGTCCAAAATGGAACGCAAGTTAAAGAAGACATGATCGAGTGATTATCCTAGAAATACAAATTGAGCTTATGTGAGAAGATTGATTAAAGAATGTATCAATATACATTAATAAAAATCCTATTTATTTTCAAATTGAATAACCCTTTTTATCAATTCGGGAGATCATAGGAGCATCTCCAAATAGGTTGATATCCAACCATAGATAAGAAACCATGGCTGTGGGCCATCAAGTTTTCTTAGCTATGAAGGTAGGTAATTATACCGATTACACATCACATATATGTAACTATCACATTATGCTATCAACTAATTGAATGTTTGCATAAATCATTGGGTTGTTAACTCATTAACAAGTATGCAACAAGTGCATAGCACCCAACTGCACCTCTCTTTGCATCGACCTTGGCTGTTGCACAACAAATCGATGCTCCAAGCTTAAGGCTGACCCATTAATCAAGAAATAGTTTTAATATGGTTGGAGCTCATTCAACCGTTTAGTCAGGCTTGGATGTGTCCAACAACCAAAACTAAGGATTGACCTCTGACTCCAACTATATTATTCATAAACTAATTCCATGGTTT
>JAGFNQ010007363.1:0-44331 GCA_024364735.1 Boesenbergia rotunda | reverse complement strand
CTCGAAACTCTGAATTTTCTGCTCTCTTGGATCCCCTGCTTGATCTTCTGGATTCTGGGTCTTGACTTTGCTTTCTTTGTATATCCACAAGCAGGGTTGACTCTAGAGTCAATGCAGAAAGTTGCCCAATTATACCTCGACTCCAAAATCCTTTATTTCTTTCTGAAGTGGTAGAGACAGTGATGATAAGGACATCAGTGCGCACAGGATTTTCTGCTCAGTGCATCTGCCACTTTATTAGCTTTACCTGGGTGGTAGAGGATTTCACAGTCATAATCTTTGACCAACTCTAGCCACCTGCGCTGCCTCATATTCAGATCTTTCTGAGTGAAGAAGTACTTCAAACTCTGATGGTCCGTGAAGATTCTGCACTGCACTCCATACAGGTAGTGTCTCCAGAGCTTCAGTGCAAAAACCACAGCTGCTAGCTCAAGGTCATGCGTAGGGTAATTCTTCTCATAGTCCTTGAGCTGTCTGGAGGCATATGCTATTACTTTACCATCTTGCATGAGGACAGCTCCAAGGCCCATCTTGGATGCATCACTGTAGATGTCAAAGGCCTTGTCACTCTCTGGAACAGTCAGGATGGGAGCACTGGTCAGTCTCTTCTTCAGCTCTAGAAAACTGTGCTCGCATTTATCTGACCATTCAAACTTCTTGTTCTTTCTGGTCAAGGCTGTGAGTGGAGAGGCTATCCTGGAAAAGTCCTCCACAAATTTTCTGTAATATCCTGCCAGGCCTAAGAAGCTTCTGATCTCACTGGCATTCTTGGGTCTACACCAGTTGCTGACTGCTTCTATCTTGGCTGGATCAACTTGAATGCCTTCTTTGGATACAATGTGACCTAGGAAGGTCACCTGATCTAGCCAAAACTCACACTTTGAGAATTTTGCATAGAGCTTCTCCTGCTGAAGGATCTGCAGCACTATCCTCAAGTGTGTAGCATGGTCCTCTGGAGTCTGTGAGTATATGAGAATATCATCAATAAATACAATGACGAATTTATCGAGATACTCCCTGAAGATGTGGTTCATCAGCTCCATGAAGACTGCTGGAGCATTGGTTACTCCAAAAGGCATTACTACAAATTCATAGTGGCCGTATCTTGTCCTGAAGCCGTCCTGGGATGTCACTTTCTTTAACCTTCAGCTGATGATACCCAGAACGCAGATCTATCTTCGAGAACACTGTAGCCCCTTTGAGTTGATCAAATAAATCATCTATTCTAGGAAGGGGGTACTTGTTCTTGATGGTTACCTTGTTCAGAGCTCTGTAGTCTATGCACAGACGCATAGACCCATCCTTCTTCTTGACGAAAAGTACAGGAGCTCCCCAGGGTGAATGACTCGGGCGAATGAAGCCCTTGTCTAGTAGCTCCTGGAGTTGCTCTTGTAATTCCTTCAACTCTGCTGGAGACATACGATATGGGGCCTTCGAGACCGGACCGGTACCGGGCACTAGCTCGATCTCGAATTCCACTTCTCTGTTGGGAGGTAGTCCAGGTAATTCTTCTGGGAACACTTCTGGATATTCGCAGACTACCCGTACATCCTCCTGCTTGAGTTCTTTCTTTGCTTCTGAGTCCACTATGTGTGCAAGAAAACCAGCACACCCTTGCTCTAGCATCTGGTGGGCTGCCAAGGCTGAGAGAAATTTCTGAGTCTTCCTCCTTGGGGCTCCTTGAAACTCGAATGGTGGTTCTCCTTCTGGGCTGAAAACCACCTTCCTTCTACGGCAGTCCACTGAAGCGCTGTACTTACTGAGGAAATCCATGCCCAATATGATGTCGAAGTCCTGCATCGCAAGGACTATCAGATCGACATATAGCTCTCGGTCTGAAATCTTGATTGGCACAGCCCGGAGCCGCTGGGTGGATTCCATGATTTCCCCTGAAGGGAGAGTTGTCAGGAATCTGGACTCCCAACTCTCTGTAGGCACCTGTAACTTACTAGCAAAAGGTACTGATACGAAAGAATGGGTCGCCCCAGTGTCAAACAGTGTAGTAGCTAAATGCTGAAAAATAACTATTCGACCTGTTACGACCGTGGAGGCGCTGGCAGCTTCTTCCTTCGTGAGGGAAAAGACTCTGGCATTGGTTGGAACTGGTGCTGCTTCCAATCCTCCCTGACTGATCTGAGGTCCCTCCAGCATAGTAGGCATGTAATGTAACTGGGGCTTGCCTCCATACTGTACAGACTGCTGAGGAAGTACTTTGAACTTGTTTGGGCATTCTTTGGATCTGTGTCCCTCTTGTCCACATGAATAGCATCCAGTTACACCCAAAAGGCATGCTCCTGGATGGTTCCTCCCACACTTAGGACAAGGTGGATACCTAGCTTGCTTATTCTCTGGTTTTCCTTTCTGGCTGCCAGGCCACTGCTTCCTTTTGTGGTTCTTGTTCTTCCAGTTCTGGCTATTTGGCTGAGGCTTCTGGCCTCCTATTGTCTTGTTCTCAATCAGGACTGGCTTCTGCTGTGCTTGCTGTGCCTTGATGCTATTCAGGTAGTGCTCTGAGATTAGAGCACTACTGACCAACTCCTCGCTGGTCTGGGGTCGGTGCATCCCGCTGTTCACGTTGAGTGCTATCTCAGGGTTCAGCATGCGGAGCATCAGTCTGACTCGCTCCTTCTCTGTGCTGACTAGCTCTGGGCAGAGGCGAGCTAGTCTGTTGAACTTTGCGACTGCTTCTCCCACTGGTAGGCTACCCTGTCTGAACTCCATGAAGTCCTCGAAGTGCTTGTTGGTAACCTTCATGTGGAAAAATTCCTCATAGAACTCGTGCTCAAAATCTGCCCAGCTCATCTGGTTGACTATCTTCTTACTCTTGACTCGCTCCCACCACATACGAGCATCTCCAGTTAGGCAGAAGGAGGCACATTTGACCTTCTCAACCTCTGGCCAGTCAAGAAGCTCCATTGTGCTCTCTAAAGTCTTGAACCAAGCCTGGGCATCCCAGGGCTCGGTCGTGCCTGAGAAGCTTTCGGGTTTCAGCCTCTGCCACTGGACGAGGTATGCTTCTTGTCTTCGGTTCACGGCAGGGGTCTCCTGTGGGACGGGTGGAACTTCAGCCACTACTGGAGTTCCCACTCCTGCTGTGGGTGGTGTAGGGGGCACTGGGTGCTGATTCGCCATCAGTGTGGCGATGGTCTTCTGTTGTTCTGTAATCTGAGCTTGCATTTGAGCAATGACTGCCATCAGGTTTGGCTGTTCTGTGCCAGGCTCACTGTTATCTTGAACTGGAGTTCTGTTATTAGCATTAGGAGCTCGGCCTCTTCTTGCCATCTAATAATGCATAAAGGAACAAGAAATCACTACTACATCTCTAGGTATAAACTTGTCTTCTTACTTAGAAATCTGATATCCATTCTAGGGATTAAACATGATTCCGTGATACTAAGGGATTAAACATGCTTCCTTGTTCTATGCACATGTGAGTAGTACTTAAGCATTTCTCTATACTGCAATTAAATAAAGGAGCAATAGAAAAACTGAAACTTAAAGCTTTCTTACTTGAAGACGGCAAGGTTGATGCTGATGTGTGTGTGATGCTGGAGAATGGGAACTGCTCTGATACCACCTGTAGCGACCCGCCTTCTCTACCTTAGACGGATCGTTACTTCTCTCTACTTCTCTACTTTTGATACATGACTAAAAATGCGGAAATCTTTTTTTTTTTAAACTTTTAAATTCATCTAACAATCATATTCTAACTTAAGCAATCATGCATATTAACATATCACACTTACTATCTCAAAGCTCGCAATTGGTACACTTGAAGCTTGCCTCGCCCAACTCAAACTGCAGGTATCAGTCGACTGATACTGTATCAGTCGACTGATAGGCCTGTAATTCGAAACTCAGGTTTCGGCCAGTTACTTCACAGCTCCTCCAAACCTATAATTTCGAGCCATATGGAATCATGACACCATTTCTACACTCTATGACAGTTTTCTAATGAGTTTAGCCAATCAAAACGAATCCATAAACTTGAAATTTGGACTTTTGTGGAAGAAAATAAACTATTCAAGATATATGAACTTTAACACTAAAGTTTGTACCAATCTTGACTTCTATACATTCATAACACCAAATACATGTTCTATGACTTTGCTAAAGCATTATGAAATGTGAATGCAACTTTTCTAAACATTTATAAGCAATAAAACTTAAATCAAAGAGAATTTGATACTATCTTGGCACATGTGTCTATTATCCTAACAAAGTATCAATATCTCCATCTACTCACATTTCCACTCATCCAATGCAAGCATAAGAATATATAAGCTAAAAGAAATGACATGGAATCTTTACTCTAAGAAATTGAGTATGTAAAACTGTCCAAAACTTTAATGTACGCTAAACTCTATAAAACAAGAACTTGAAATTCAAATGAACTATAACATTGTGAATTAAATAACTAAATTGTCTTGTGCCAAAGATCTCTCCATAATCAGCCACCACACACACTTTACTCAGCACCGCCTCGTCGTCTTCCTTCAGAATTGCTTGCCTTTACCTTTATCTGCAATAAGAGGAAATGCAACTAGTAAGCAAAAAGCTTAGTAAGTACTATCTAGCTCACAAAAACTCGAAATATGCAAACATGCTTCTAGATCAAACTGAACATCATATGAGATACTAATATGCTTGAAAGAAAAACTAAGGACATGTATAGCTCAAAACATGCATACTCAAGCAATAATAAATCTCATTTTACTTTTCTTGGCTCAACTTGGAACTTTAGCTATTCTTTAACTTTTGAAAACTCTTTAAACTTTAGAAACTTTGCTAAAGCATATACTTGAAAATAATAATCACTTGGATCCACTGAAGACGTAAGTACCATCTCATATGCGCGTTCCCTAAAAGGTTGGGGTAGCGAGCCACCAATCCTAATAGAGCAGACCTTGGTCTACCAGGGCCAAGACCTTGGAATTGGACACCTGGATTTCTTTAACGACGCCCTTGGACGCCGGGTACTGGCCTTATAAAATAAAATAGCTTTTCTTTCTTTTCTTTCTTATCTGTAAATGCCTTGGCATTTTCTCGAGCACCTTGCGTGCTAAAATCCCTAAGTCTTGACTTTTGGGGATTTCTTAAGGCCTTGGCCTTTTCTTTTCTTATCTTTATCTTCTCTTTTCTTTTCTCATAGATTTTCTTGGACCCTAAACTCACATAGGGTACTTAATCAAACATATATATGCATATAATGAACTAAGATCACATGCAAAAACTCAAACAAAAAGGAAATATCTCTTCTAAAAACTTTTAAAGGAAATTCTCGCGGAAAAACCGCCTCTTACTGCAGGTGAGCAGTACTTACTTTGATATCTTGGACTTACAACCAAGATTAACGTATAGGGCTCGGAAGAAACTTGAGATCTCGGAGAATTCTTCATGTCTACGCGTTCCTCATGCCGCGGGGATCCCGAATATAGAATTATCTCTTGGAGAAGAGTCTTGGCCGGCCCTCTTGGCCTTGATGTTGGTCGGCGTCGCCCAAGAGAGGAGAGGGAGAGGGGTCGGCGGATGGTGAGGGTTTGGAGAGGAGAGAAATAAAACTTCTCTCTTTAATTATCTATTTATACCTATGGGGCGGATCGACCTAACTACCCCTTAAATATAAGTCTCTCCACCCTTTGCTGTGCTTGATACCCCTAGCCCAGCTGGTTGCGCGCTTGTGTGGTCTCGCGGTGGTCGCGGGTTCGATCCACCCGCTGCACTTAATTGGTTTTTCCCATTTTTCCTTTTTTTTTCTTTTTCCAAAAATACCAAACGGACTCGAAAAATTCCATAAAAATACTTTAAAAATTCCTAAAAATATCTAGAACATTTCTAAACCATTTCTAAATAATTCTAAGGACTTTAAGAACTAAAAATGGAAATTTTAGTACGTTACACATACATGCTCATATCCATAAGTAATCATGCTAGGCTCATGCTAAAATACATATCATAGAATGTCATGGAATATAATTGAGACATGGCACATACTGAACTAAAATTGAAAAGTAAGCTATAGCATGACATGCATATCTGAACTGGAACTGAAACTAATTAACATAAAACTAATTATTAAATTCACCACATGCTAATATGAATTTCTGAAAACTAAATACATATAGTAGGTGAAAGTAATAATCAACTGCTGTGGGCCCGACAATGTACCAACTGTGCGCACATCCCTAATAAACCCGAGGTAGCAAATCCCGAATCCATTAGGGTTCTACTAGGTTATCTAAACCTAGGGGCAACTAGGAGCCCATCACATACTAGGTTATCTAAACCTAGAGGCAACTTGGAGCCCATCCCTAGACCAGAGTCCGGTACAATGCCACTGAAAATAAAATAGTCCTTTATACTTTTCTTTCCTTTTCTGATTCTTGCTTTTACTAGGTTATCTAAACCTATGGGCAACTAGGAGCCCATCCCACTGGACCTTGGTCCCAATCATAACTGAGCAAAAATTTCTATTCTTTAATGCTTTCTATAGCACTAGCTGACTAACAATTTACAAACACCTTGCGGCTTAACCCTTTCTTTCCTTTTAAAGTCGCTCCCTGGGCACTCGAACGTGCTCCTTAACCTGAAACTGAAGGGTAAGTGCACTCAAGCCCATCCAGGGATACCTTCAGACTCTAAAACTAATCCGAAGGGTTAATACAACGTGCTTGTTCATATTCCACGATTTCTAATCGTAGGACATACATATAAGGAAATAAAACATACGAAACGTCAATCAAAACTACTTATACTGCAGGTGAGGGATACTTACATCCTGCGCTAGGTTTTCTTACGAATAAAAATCTAAAATTCTTGAGGGAACGTCGAACTACAACGTTCTTCTTGCTTCTTGGCGTTCTCCTCGCGTCTACGAGGGTCCCCGTAGAGAATAGGGCCTCTTGAGACCTTCCCTTTGCTTCCCCTTTGTCTTGGGCGGCAAGAGAAGAGGAGAAGAGGAAGAAAAATCGCGAGAGGGGAAGAGGAGAGGTCGCGTGCGTGAGGGAGGGCGTCGGCGTCGCTAGGTTGGGAGAAAATTAACCTAAAACTCGTAACTCCCTCTTTTATACTTATGGGGGGTGAATTTACCTAATTATACCTTATCTATTATTTTCCTTAATCTATTTCAACAAAAGCAAATCATCCTAGTTGGTCCGCCCATTCTCCTCTCACCGGAAAGGTCTAGGGTTCAATCCCCTTTATTTCTTTTTACTGCACATTTTATATTTATTCCTTTTTGCCTTATTTGTCCACGGAAAAATTCTATAAAAATATCCATAAATTTGGAATAAATTCTAGGATATTTCTAAAATTAGTTTCGAGAATTTTCGGGCATTACAATCCCCCATACCTTATAAAAAGATCGTCTTCGAACTTAAAACAACTTTGGATATTTCTATCTCATGCTGTCCTCTGGTTCCCAGGTTGCCTCTTCTACTCTGTGATTTTGCCATATGACTTTCACTAATGGTACCTCCTTGTTTCGCAATTTCTTAACTGCTCGGTCTATTATCTGAATAGACCGACTATCATAACTGAGATCTTCGCGAACTTGTACCGTCTGTGGCTCTATCACCTTGGTGGCATCTGGGATATGCTTCTTCAGCATGGAAACATGAAATACATTGTGGATAACTGACATCTCCTGAGGTAGCTCCAACTCATAAGCTACTTTGCCAACTCTTCTAGTGATGGGGTATGGTCCTACATATCTGGGACTTAGCTTGCCCTTCTTCCCAAAACGCATTACTCCCTTCATGGGAGCCACTTTGAGGAATACTGAATCCCCAACTTCAAACTCTAATGGTCTGCGCCGTGTATCAGCATAGCTCTTCTGGCGGCTCTAAGCTGTTTCTATTCTCTGGCGGATCTGCTGTATGGCTACGGTGGTATCACCTATAAGATCTGTCTGTAGGCCTAACTCTTGCCTCTCACCACCCTCGTACCAGCAGATAGGAGATCTACACCTCCGCCCATATAAAGCCTCATAGGGTGCCATGCCGATAGTGGCCTGATAACTATTGTTGTAAGCGAATTCCGCTAAGCACAAGTATCTGCACCAACTGCCCTTGAAATCTAAAGCACAAGCTCTGAGCATATCTTTTAGTATTTGATTAACTCTCTCTGTCTGACCATCTGTCTGAGGATGGAAAGCTGTGCTAAACTTCAGTTTAGTGCCTAGTGTTGTCTGTACGCACTCCCAGAAGTGTGAAGTGAACCTACTGTCCCTATCTGAAATGATAGTCCTAGGGACTCCATGTAGTCTGACGATCTCCTTGAGGTATAACTGAGCTAGCAGTTCTATGGAATAGGAGATCCTGATAGCTAGGAAGTGGGCAGACTTAGTCAATCTGTCAACTATTACCCAGATCGCATCATATCCATTCGTTGTTCTGGGTAGTCCCACTATAAAATCCATGGAAATATCTTCCCATATCCATTCTGGAATCTGAATAGGCTGCAGAACTCCACCTGGTCTCTGATGTTCTGCCTTGACTCTCTGGCATGTCAGACAGGTACTGACATATCTGGCGATGTCTCTCTTCATCCCAGGCCACCAAAAACGTCCCCTGAGGTCTTGGTACATTTTGGTGGAACCAGGATGCATTGCATAAGGAGATCTATGTGCGTCCTCTAGGATCTTCCTTCGGAGCTCTTCTTGGTTCAGAACACATAAGCGATCACCGTAGTACAGTGTCCCATTATCTGATAGGCGAAATTCCCCATTTTCTGATTCTGCTATCCCCTGCTTGATCTTCTGAAGGTCAGGATCCTGATCCTGTGCTGTCTGGATGTCTTCAAGCAGGGTTGACACTAATGTCAAAGTGGAGAGCTTCCCAACTATAATTTCTAGTCCGAACCCGGATATTTCCTTCTGAAGGGGCTGTGACATCGTAGGCAAAGCTAGTAGAGTGGCACTAGATTTCCTGCTAAGCGTGTCTGCCACCTTATTAGCTTTACCTGGATGGTAGAGGATGTCAATGTCATAATCCTTGACTAGCTCAAGCCACCTGCGTTGCCTTATGTTCAGATCCTTCTGAGTAAAGAAATACTTCAGACTCTGATGATCTGTGAAAATCCTACACTGAGCTCCGTATAAGTAATGTCTCCAGATTTTGAGGGCGAACACTACAGCAGCTAGCTCCAGGTCATGAGTAGGGTAGTTCTTCTCATAATCCTTGAGTTTTCTAGAGGCATAGGCGATAACCTTGCCATTCTGCATCAGCACTGCTCCAAGTCCTAATTTAGAAGCATCACTATATATGTCAAAGCTGTTAGTGGTCTCTGGAAGAGTCAAGATGGGAGCACTAGTCAATCTTCTCTTTAATTCTGTAAAACTGTTCTCGCAGTCCTCTGTCCACTGAAACTTTCTGTTCTTTCTAGTAAGAGCTGTCAGCGGGGAGGCTATTCTGGAGAAATCCTCTACAAACTTCCTGTAGTAACCGGCTAGATCCAGAAAACTTCTGATCTCACTGGCATTCTTCGGTCTAACCCAGTTACTTACTGCTTCTATTTTGCTGGGGTCTACCATCACACCATCCTTGGAGATGATGTGACCCAGAAAAGACACCTGATCGAGCCAAAACTCACACTTGGAGAATTTCACATAGAGTTGGCTCCGCTGAAGAATTTCTAATACTGTTTCAAGTGTTCTGCGTGTTCCTTCTGAGTCCTGGAATATATCAGAATATCATCGATGAAGACGATAACAAACTTATCTAAATATTCTCGGAACACTCTGTTCATGAGGTCCATGAAAGTCGCTGGAGCGTTCATTACGCCAAAAGGCATAACTACAAACTCATAGTGTCCGTATCTTATTCTGAAGGTTGTCTTGGGGATGTCACCATCCTTAACTTTCACCTGGTGATATCCCGATCTCAAGTCTATTTTTGAGAACACCGCTGCTCCCTTTAGCTGATCGAACAAGTCGTCAATTCTTGGCAAGGGATACTTGTTGTTGATGGTGACTTGATTCAAGGCCCGGTAATCTATACACAAGCGCATGGACCCGTCTTTCTTCTTCACGAACAATACAGGAGCTCCCCAAGGTGAATGACTAGGGCGTATGAAGCCCTTGTCGAGCAGCTCCTGTAGTTGCTCCTGACGTTCTCTTAATTCTGCTGGAGCCATACGGTATGGTGCTTTTGAAATGGGATTGGTACCTGGAATGAGATCTATTTCAAACTCTATCTCCTTGTCTGGCGCTAAGCCTGATAACTCGTCGGGGAAGACTGTTGGGTAGTCACATACCACTGGGACCTCTTCTAGTTTTTGTTCTTTCTCTTGTTCGGTATTGACTACATGTGCTAGAAATCCGGTACATCCTGAATCCAGCAGTTTCTGTACTTTTAAAGCTGAGAGAAATTTCTTGGCTTTTCTCTTGGGTTCTCCGACGTATTCAAACTGCACTCCTTCTTCAGGTTGGAATATGTCTTTCCTTTTACGGCATTCTATGGAGGCACCGTACTTGATTAGGAAGTCCATTCCAAAAATGACATCATAATCTGTCATATCTAGTACTATCATATCACCATACAGCTCTCTGCTTGCTATACTGACTGGCACTGCACGGAGTCAGTGTGTGGATGTCATAATCTCTCCTGAAGGTAGGGTGGTTAAGAATTGGCCACTGAGTACATCTGGAGGTATAGTTAACTTCTCTGTGAACGCCCTGGGATTTCTGAGTTCCTGAACTGCCTTGGCCTTTACATTCTATCATGACTGACTTCTGCTGTTGCATGCTGTTCAGGTAGTGCTCGGTGATCAGAGCACTGCTAACTATTTCTTCTGAGGTTTGCGGCCTATGAACGCCGCTAGCCACATTCAGTGCTATCTCTGGCCTTAGCATTTTGAGCATTAGCCTGACTCGCTCTCGTTCGGTGCTGACTAATTCGGGACACAGACGCGCCAACTTGTTGAATCTCTTCACGGCTTCCTCTACTGATAGGTTGCCCTGTCGAAATTTTGTGAATTCATCATAATGTCAGTTAGTAACCCGCATATGAAAGAATTCTTTGAAGAACTCAGCTTCGAAGTTAGCCCACGTCATCTGATTTATGTCTCGCTTGACCTTCACTCTTTCCCACCACATTCTAGCATCTCCTGCTAGGCAGAAGGAGGCGCACTTCACTTTCTCATGTTCTAGCCTGTCCAGAAGCTCCCTGGTACTCTCCAGGGTTTTGAACCAGGCTTGTGCATCCCATGGTTCACTAGTGCCTGAAAAGGTCTCTAGTTTGAGTTTCTGCCACTTAACCAGATATGCTTCTCTTCTAGCTCCTACTGCTGGGGCTTCTCGTGCTATTGGTGGGATTGGTGCTCAATGTGGAACCTCTATCACTATTGGGATTTCCACATTTGATCCTGGCATAGTAGTAGGTGTGGTCTACTGATTAGCCCTTAAAGTGGCTATCTCTTGCTGCTGTTCAACTATCTGTCTCTCGAGCTGAGCCACTATCTCCACGAGATTAGGTGGAGTCACTATGTCAGTTGCCTCCTATTGAGGCTCAGTAGCTGGTGCCCTTCTAGTTGGGCGTCCTCTAGCCATTATCTAAAATAGAAGAGGGTCCTACAGTTCACATTTTAATTCTAAAAACATGCTCTCAGATATAAACTAAGGTATTAAACATGCTTCCGTTAAATGCAAACAAGAACTGACTAGAAAATAGATAGCATGAATAACATGTAAATACTATAATTCTGAAAGCAAGAAAATATAGTAATGTGAGAGATACTCTTAATTAGAAGCAGCAGGTCTGATGCTGATGTGTGTGAGGAGGAAAGATGGAACTTGCTCTGATGCTACTCTGTAACGACCCGCCTTCTGGTGCTAAGCTTTAAGGCGGATCGCTACTAACTAACTGACTAATTAATGATTTCTAATAATGTTAAACCAGCTGGGAGAATTTAAAATTTCTTATTTCGCTATTTACTGAAGTAACAATTCATAATCATGCTTAAAGTACTAACCAGCCAAAATAAATCAAAAATGTTAATTTTATTAGCTTAGCCAAGATTCGATCCCCCAACCTCTGCATTGCATGACTAAAGCACTAACCAGCTGCTCTACACCAATTTTCTTTTACACAGTACCAGTCGACTGTTATATGCCAGTCGACTGGTCGGGCCACAGAATGTTTCTGTGCCCGATACCAGTCGACTGGTAGGTCTGAAAACCCAGATTTCAGAGTTTCAGAATGTGCCAAAGTCGACCTATTCCGTACCAAATGCTCCACAAATTCATATCTAAGCTTCCTAACAGGTCTACAATGATTCTAGGGCATTTGATACATGTTTTTAGGGGGTTTCTAGCAGGAATAGCAACTTAGAAATCATAAAAGCGACATGTATAAGCATAAACATGAATGTGCCAAGTTTGTATCAACTTCTTATTGTAACTATTCATTTCCCATATCTAAAAGCATCCTTAGCTAGTACATGTCATTCTATATGGTGCATTAATCTTAGAACAAGCATATCTTAAGTATTTAGCATGTAAATCAAAAGTATCAAGTTCTTACTCCTAAAGCGTAAACATGGATCTAAATTACCCTATCACAAGTAAATGACTCATGACATTCAAGCATTCACAAAACCAATATTAAGTCAGGTAAGTAAACTACTTCCAGCATACTAGGCACCACGAATACAAGTCTAATTAAGTTCATACATGGTTCACATAATATATTACGGAATAACCAAAGAAGCATAATAAAGACTGTTTCTATGCTTTCCAAGTTCCGATGACTTTTTATTCCAACTCCACCATCACACACACTTTGCATCAAGCCCGCCGCCTCCGCTACTAGTGCTTTCCTTTACCTGTATCTGCAGTATAAGAAAATGCAAACTAATAAGCATAAAGCTTAGTAAGTACCATCTAGCCTCACAAAACCATGAAAACTCGAATTATGCTTTTGTAAAACATGCTATGTATATACATGCTCATATCCATAAGTAATCATGCTAGGCTCATGCTAAAATACATATCATAGAATGTCATGGAATATAATTGAGACATGGCACATACTGAACTAAAACTGAAAAGTAAGCTATAGCATGACATACATATCTGAACTGGAACTGAAACTAACTAACATAAAACTAATTATTAAATTCACCACATGCTAATATAAATTTCTGAAAACTAAATACATATAGTAGGTGAAAGTAATAATCAACTGCTGTGGGCCCGACAATGTACCAACTGTGCGCGCATCCCTAATAAACCCGAGGTAGCAAATCCCGAATCCATTAGGGTTCTACTAGGTTATCTAAACCTAGGGGCAACTAGGAGCCCATCCCATACTAGGTTATCTAAACCTAGAGGCAACTTGGAGCCCATCCCTGGACCGGAGTCCGGTACAATGCCACTGAAAATAAAATAGTCCTTTATACTTTTCTTTCCTTTTCTGATTCTTGCTTTTACTAGGTTATCTAAACCTATGGGCAACTAGGAGCCCATCCCACTGGACCTTGGTCCCAATCATAACTGAGCAAAAATTTCTATTCTTTAATGCTTTCTATAGCATTAGCTGACTAACAATTTAACAAACACCTTGCGGCTTAACCCTTTCTTTCCTTTTAAAGTCGCTCCCTGGGCACTCGAACGTGCTCCTTAACCTGAAACTGAAGGGTAAGTGCACTCAAGCCCATCCAGGGATACCTTCAGACTCTAAAACTAATCCGAAGGGTTAATACAACGTGCTTGTTCATAATCCACGATTTCTAATCGTAGGACATACATATAAGGAAATAAAACATACGAAACGTCAATCAAAACTACTTATACTGCAGGTGAGGGATACTTACATCCTGCGCTAGGTTTTCTTACGAATAAAAATCTAAAATTCTTGAGGGAACGTCGAACTACAACGTTCTTCTTGCTTCTTGGCGTTCTCCTCGCGTCTACGAGGGTCCCCGTAGAGAATAGGGCCTCTTGAGACCTTCCCTTTGCTTCCCCTTTGTCTTGGGCGGCAAGAGAAGAGGAGAAGAGGAAGAAAAATCGCGAGAGGGGAAGAGGAGAGGTCGCGTGCGTGAGGGAGGGCGTCGGCGTCGCTAGGTTGGGAGAAAATTAACCTAAAACTCGTAACTCCCTCTTTTATACTTATGGGGGGCGAATTTACCTAATTATACCTTATCTATTATTTTCCTTAATCTATTTCAACAAAAGCAAACCATCCCAGTTGGTCCGCCCATTCTCCTCTCACCGGAAAGGTCTAGGGTTCAATCCCCTTTATTTCTTTTTACTGCACATTTTATATTTATTCCTTTTTGCCTTATTTGTCCACGGAAAAATTCTATAAAAATATCCATAAATTTGGAATAAATTCTAGGATATTTCTAAAATTAGTTTCGAGAATTTTCGGGCGTGACACAAATAGAACCCTAGGTCAAACCGACGCCTACTGTTCCCTTGATGGGGAATGCGTCCTCACCTACTCCTCTCTGGAGAGTTTACCTTTTGCCAACCGGCTCCTCCGGTTGGACTTTTGCCCAACAGCCCTTCGCCAGGTGCCCAGCAGCCCTTCGCTAGGTGCCTAGTAGTCCTTCACCAGGTCTTCAACTCCTAGCAGCCCTTCGCTAGGTGCCTAGCAGTCCTTCGTCAGGTCTTCAATGCCTAGCAGCCCTTCGCTAGGTGCCTAGTAGTCCTTCGCCATCTCTTAGGGATTCGATGCCTAGCAGCCCTTCGCTAGGTGCCCAGCAGCCGTTCGCTAGGACTTCTTTCTACAAACTCAGGTAACATCGTTAGACCACAAATAGTACTTAACTTTGAATCCTTTGCCAATATCAAAACAAGGTTCGATATGGTGCTTCCTCCACCAACATTAAGTTGGGTAGAACTTAACCTAGGAAAATTGAAAATTGGAAAAGGCATAGGTTAAGGGGGGTTGCCTCCTAATTGCCTTGGTTTTCATAGAAAATTTTTGAGTTTTGTGTCAAATATGGGAATGGTGATAGATACATTATAGAATGTATTTTTCCCAAGTAGGTATGGCTACCACAAAGTTCTCCACAAAATTTGGGAATTTTTGGATATTTGTGGAATTTCTGGCGCATTTCTAATTGTGGCCTGAAAAACTAATTTTCAGAGTATCAGTCGACTGCCCTAGGGGCCAGTCGACTAGTCAGGGCTGGTGTGGGTGTCTAGCAGCTGACATCTGTCCAAATGATGAGAAACAAGTGTATGAGGGTCTAGTACATGTTGTTTAGGATCATTGGGGATTAAAAGAACCAATAACTGGGATATTATTGGGGTCTTTTTTAATGTTCGGCAAAGGGGGAGAAGTGTTGGGTTTAAGTGGGAAACTAAACACTCCTTTGCTAGAAACCCTAGGTTTAGGGGGAGCTGAGATGAAGGGGGAGCATGGTTGCTCCGTTCTTGGCGTAAGGGGAACCTTGGAGAGATTCTTAAAAAGCCTTTGTAAGTCCAATATAGAAGGAGCTTGGGAGAAGCTTTAAAAAGCCTGTTTTGGTAGAAAACTCGTAACTTGGAGGGTTAGGTGTGGAAAATCCTAACTTGGAGGCTTAGGTGGTGAAAATTCCAAACTTGGAGGATTAGGTGTAGAAAATTCCTAACTTGGAGGGTTAGGTGTGGGATGCATATGCATTGGCGGTGTAAGCCCAAGATGGAGTCTTGGCAACATAAGTCCAGTTGTTTGTTTTAGCATGGTTTTTGCTATTGACTACAATTTTTCTTTCTCTAACTTAAACGTATTGCCAAACATCAAAAAGGGGGAGATTGTTGAGGTTATATGTGGTCCGGAGTGACCAAGTGTTTTGATGTTTGGGCAAAGGGTTTAAGTTAGGTTTACACTTGTGCTCATATATGTGTATGTTGAGTGTGCAGGTTGTACAAGTTATACATATGGACATGACTGGACGGCCTTGGTATGGTGAAGGGTGTCATGGAGACAAACTGGAGGCTTGTGTGCACCCGAGGGACCTTGGAGAGCAGGGTCGATGAGCTGATAGGCGCGAACTTCGAGGTATACGTGAAGGATGACATGGAGGCAAGCTGGAGGCTTGGGTGCATCAGAGGGCGTGAAGGCAATAATCGAGGCTGCGGATGAGGAGTCAGTTGAGTCGTAAGGGTACGAGTGTTGTGTGATTGTACTCGAGAAATCCTAGAGTTCGAGTGCGAAGTGGAATGTACTCAGGAAGGGTAACCTTTTGTGGGTGAGTAGACTAGTCGACTGGCCTGGTGGCAGTCGATTTATGAAACTCACAGAAGGGTTCTGGCTGGGGACCAGTCAACTGCCCTGGGAGCAGTCGACTGGTAGGTGGCTGGTGAGTTGGCTGAAAATTCGAACGTTGGAGTGCAACGGTCGATTTTCAGTGGGACCAGTCGACTGCCCTGGGAGCAGTTGACTGGTGGCGAGGGTTTCTGCCCGAGCCCTATTTAAAGAGGACTTCGTGGTGGCTGAGATTCTTAACGAATCTTGTCTTGGTTAAAGGCAAGATAGTAGTCTTTGTGCTCAGGTCGTGTCAAGGTGCTGTGGCGAGGTTTCTCCACCCACAAGGAGCGAAAAGGGCTAGCCAGAGGTTATCCGGGGAGTGATCCACCGACGGATTCTTGGATTAGTCACCCTTAGGGGTGGATACCAAGTAAATCGGTTTGTTAGCAGTGATTTCCTTGTTGTTTGTGTTTATTATTATTATTTCCGCTTGCGCACACTAACGACATAGGAAGAACGAGCCGAAGAGTTGCTATTCACCCCCCTCTAGCAACGCACTCGATCTAATAGTGACTTCTGTTGTTGGAAAGCACCAGTGATTAAACTGAATTGGCCAACAACTCACATTCGTTGCGACCGCAGAGAAGTTTTTAATCGATTAATATTATAGTTTAGTTTAATCGATTGAAAAACATATCTGATCGATTAAAATAGTCTTTGATCGATTAAGATAAAGAAGGCTAAGGGTACACCACTGAGCTATAACAATAATTTCTTTTAGATTTGGTTCAATTAATTTGAACTAATCTATCTAATTAGACCTGGTTATCATTAGTTGGTTTAATTAGATTAGATTGGTCCAATCAGTCCGGGTTTAGTTCAAACCATTTGTTAGTTTAACCAGATTAGTTCGGTCCAAACAGGTTGGGTCTGGTTTATACCATTGGTTGGTTTAACCAGACCAGTTTGATCTAAATTATAACCAGTCAAATTGGTTTGATCAATAAGTTTGACTTAAACTTAAATGAGCTTAAAATTAAACAATAACAACAAGATATTCAATTAGATCAGTTCTAATGAGGACAAAGAAATAAACAAATACATGAGATCTATTTTCCAAATCGACCGGTCCAGTGTGTTAGTTACCTAGAGTTTCTTAAATAAAAAAAAATTATTTTTCATTATTGCTTATGATTCTGCGTATTTATTCTATGCATATATGTGAAAATTTAATGAACCAGTTTTGTTACTGGATTGCCAGTTTGGTACTGACAAAATTATTTTTCAAATCCGCACGCGAAGGATGATATACACGATGACCTGTCTCATTGTGTGACAGAATGACCTGAGGGAGGCGATTGAGGAGATAGAGCAAAGTCTAAGATAAAATGAATTATGTTAACAACTGCACTAGTGTTTGTCCTAGTGACAGTGATATTAGCTTATTTAATTTGTTAGAATTTTGTTATTATTATTGTCGTTATGTACGAACAATATTGACCCATTTAGTTTATGAAAGTCACGTGGTATAGACTGTTGTTATGTACAAATAGTACTATTTTATAAAAAAAGGTCATGTTATATGTTAACAAATCTTATAAATGATTAGTTCATTTAATGATTAGTTCATTTATACAAATAATTAATTCATTTAATGATTAGTTTATTCTTACAAATAATTAGTTCATTTAATGATTAGTTCATTCTTATAAATGATTAGTTCATTCTTACAAATGATTAGTTTATATAATGATTAGTTCATTAATACAAATGATTAGTTCATTTAATAGGATGTGTGTAATAGAATTGATCAATATTGATTAGATTAGATTATACGAATGATGAGTGGAAACGTAGTTACCACATGATTTTGTAAACTAATTCTAATTTACAATGAGTCAATCATAAATTACATGTATATAAATTACACTGAGTTAAAAAATAATGTGTTTATTTATGATAAGATCATGGCAACTAAGAACATCATAGCTGAACTGAATAAGAGAGAGAGATTATATGGGGATAACTATAAAATATGGCATCTCAAGATACAATATGTTCTCGAGGAACAAGAAGTTCTAGAGACTGTGAATCAGTTCATGGAAGAACCTATTAATGGTTCAATAGTACAACATAACTTCATCTTGATGCCTATAGGGCATGGAAGAAAAAGGACTCCACTACTAAGGGAATATTGATTCGTTCATGAGTCATTACCATGTGCTCATGCTATCTAGGTAGCCCTTTGAGAGAAATGGAGTGAAGTTAGCTTGAGCAAGCTTTGTCAACTGACAATCAAGTTTGACAGTTGTAAAAAGCGCCCGAATGTTCCCATGGCTCAACATCTAAGAGAAATGGGGAAAATGATTCGGGAGCTGAAGGCTTCTGGTCATGAGTTGACCGATGTACAACAGGTTCATGCAGTTATTCATTCCCTTCCTGATTCTTGGGAAATGATGAAATAGAACCTTACTCACAGTGAAATTATCAAGACTTTTTTTAATATCTCACGCCATATTGAACTGGAGGCGGAGAGAATCGAATCCGCAAGGATTTCTGAACAAGTTTTTGTAGCTGAAGGTTTTGGGTCCAAGAATAAGAAAAGATGGTTCAAGAAAGGAAAGGGTAAGGGAAAAGAAGCTGGTGATACTGGTGTGCAAGACCCAATCAAGAAGAATGGAAAGAAGTTTGGAAAGAAACCTAAAAGCAGGCTGACTTGCTACAACTGTGGCAAGAAGAGCCACTTTGCTCGGGAATGTAAAGAGCCAAAAAAGATTTAGGAGCAACGAACCATGTAGCTCATGATTGAGCTACATACGTGGAGTACCGTCAGGTACCAGCAGGCAATAAGTGGATATATGTGGGAAACAATACAAGAATTGAAGTCAAATGAATTGACACTTGCAAGCTCAAAATTCATGTTGGGCGCACCTTGTTTCTACATAATGTCTTGTATGCTCCTGAGATTCGACGGAATATGATTTTTGTTAATTGTCTTCTTGAATTGGGTTACTGTATGAACTTTTATAGTCGTTGTGTAGAACTTAAGATTAACTCTGTGTTAATTGGATATGGTTATATATCAAACGGTTTCATGGTTCTTGAAGTAAACCAGATGTTAATTATGGAAATAATGGTTATTTTTCAAACATTGCTCTAACTAGCGATGCTGATGTTAATGATGAAGTTTGGCATGCTAGATTGGGACATATAGTGTTAATAATATGAGAAAAGTGTCCTAAGACAATCGCCTTATGATTGTAATAATTTACTTTAATAAATGAATATTCACTATTTGAGTGTACATGTTTGTGTATTTGATTGAGATCTTAAACTCATTCACTGAATGTCCGCAATACAATTCACAGCATGAGAGAATTTGTGATGAATTCACAACTAGTGATTATCTCTACATGTGCAATTGTGAAGTATTGAAATTGTCCCTAGTCGATGAATTGATAAATACGGACACTATCAATTCTGTTGAGACTAGCATGGGTTATTCTCTAATCAGCTGATTCTCACTGGCTGGTGACATTGGGATGTCCGGAGATAAACATGAATGCTAGTTAAGGGAACTAGTTCATTGGAGTGACTGGCTGTAAAACTTCATATGGTAATCTATATATAGATATGTCAATGAAGTTCTTACTGCAGCTTAAGTGCGATGTTCCTTTGACTTGCGGTGTTCAAGTCATCTTGGTCATGAAGACTTATACTTTGACATCTTAAGCAAGCATCTCCAAGGAGGTGTGGACCCAGGATGATTGGGTATAAGCCGAAGTGCCCGAAGATGTTTGAACAGCCTACAAAGGATTCACCACTCCTTGCGAGGAGATGTATACCCAAGGCCTATCGTCGGATTATTACTCGAAGCCTCTGGCCAGAGCATCACATGATCAGAGTATGAATATCTCAGATACATGAGAGTAATTAGAATCCGTTGGACGAGAAAGACATTGCTTGGGCTAGGTGTGACGTAGTCAGCCTAGTGGGGACTGACACACATAGACCATGTCCTGAACCAAGTGGGTATAAGATGGTGAAGGGAATGAGGCACGATTCATTAAAGCTGCTGAAGGGTTTCAGAATAATTTCTGAGGTCAACCGTTGATCTTTCGATTAATTGGGGATCATGATGTACTACTAGGTGCCACTCATGATCGTTCTATAATTGGTTAATTATAGACGGCCAACATAAATCGAAAGCCTATTTAGTCACACGCACTACGAGTAATCCGAGGGATTTAAAACGAGTTGAAAATTGGATTTTCCGATCAAGAGAGATAAGTCGAATCTGAATTTTTCAGAGACGCATCGGAAGCATAAAATGGCTAAGTCTTTTGAAGACTTATTGGACGAATTAAATGAGTTTAATTCGTATAGTTTTAGCTTGGATTTGGCCGGCCAAAGAGGGTCCCCACCCTCTTTGTTTGGCCGGCCACAACAAAAGGGGAAAACCGAATTTTGGTTCAAATTATAAAATAAACCGAGCGTGGTTTGTTTTATAAAATTATGGATAAAGAAATTTATATAAAGAAATTTATATAAAGAGATTTATTTTTCATGGAAATTAAAATGAACCATGGATTGGTTTATTTTATTTTATAAAATCAATAATAGATTGATTTACCATGATAAAGAAATTTATATAAAGAAATTTCTTTCCATAAGAAAAGGGAGACATGGTTGTTTTTATCATAAATTAAATTATGATAAAAACTTGGCATGATGGAATAATTCATAGAAAAATTTATATGATAAATTTCTTATGAAAATTTATTCCATAAAAAGGAGACTTGGCGATTGAGAGGCTACTATATAAAGGAACCAAGGCAAGGCTTGGAGATTAATCTAAGAGATCTAGAAATAAGCCTCTCTCTCTCTCCTTCTCTCCTCTCCCTCCTCTAGTGCCGCCGGCCCTAAAAGGAGGACCCCTTTGTTGCCGTGAGCTTCATCCACCAAGCAGCTGCCGAAGAAGAAGAAGAAGCGGGCGCAACTCCTTCCTTCCTCCCGGAATCTTGATTCCGTTCTTCGTTTGGTGGTTAGTCTTCCCATCTCTCTCTTGGTATTCTTGTCGTGCCTTTGGAGAATCTAGTAGTTCTTGTCGGCACGAAACTCGTGGCTTTGCGAAGTCATCCCGAAGAAAACTCGGCGTGGACGCGAATAGAGGCGGAGCTTCCAAGGGACGCTTACGGTTGGATCTCGTCCCTTCCTTCGAGTTACGCGAGGTATTAAGTAAATTAGTTTACTTTCTGCAAAATTTTAATATATGATCATGTCTACACAATATAAGGTTGCATGCTTAGATGTGTGGTTAAATAATTTGGGAAATTATTTATGCTAAATCTTCCGCTGCACGTAATAAATTTTAAAATTACGAACCCGCATCCATGTCAACATGCACCCGGTCCCAACAGTGGTATCAGAGCCGGTTAGTGTTCGACATAATCATATAATTGTTTTGCGGAAAACTTTGTCATGATCTCAATTTTGGAAAATTTTCCAATTATGGAAACTTTCCAATTATGATAAATTTTAGATTTAGGAATTTCAAAGTTTGGAAATCCTCATGAAATTTCGCAAACTTTTGAAATATCCTAGTTTCTGAAATTTTATGATAATTGTGAAAACTTCCCATTTTTGGAAACTTTCCAATTTTGGAAATTTCCTATTTTGGAAATTTTCCAATTTTGGAAATATGTAAGTTTTCTTTGTACCAGAAACTTACAATTATTCTGAAAACCTATTATGGAAATCTCGCAATTTTGGGCACTTTCTTTCAAGAAAGTCTAGACAAATTTATGGATCATTAATTGACAATTAAATTCGAATTGGTTTTAAATTATTAACAAAATTCTTTACTTTGGGAGTGCCTCGGGGAGCCACCCAAATTAAAGTTAGTTGTTGTAATTTAATTTCCCATTTTGAATAAAATTGTCATGTTTAATTTGGCTACGCCTCGGGGAGCGGGCCAAATTAGATTTACAACAAATTTCTTTTCTTTGGGTATCTGAGCCTCGGGGAGCCACCCAAAGAAAATAATTTGTTGTAATTAATTAGTCCATAAATAAAATATGTAATCAAATCTTGGAAATTTTGAGGTGATTCTCAAACGATAATTTCCTTATTTGATTTAAGAGGTGATGCTCTTACATATTGTTGTCTCCAAAATTAATTAGGAAAATTGTTTCCTATAGAGTTTTCTTAAATAAGATTTTCATGAAAATAATATGTGGTTGAATTAAGGGAATCTGTCTCTTAATTTAATAAGATTTGATTTAGAGAAATCAAAGTCTTAAACATATTATTTCCGAAATTGATTATGACAATTTAGGAAATTGTTTCCCAAAACAATTCCTTGAATAAAGTATGAAATTAGAATTAGGAAATCCGGTTCCTAATTCAATTAATGAGACTTGATAAATTAAGTCACATACATACTTTATTAAGGAAATCGTTAGTACATGACATAATTATATGTCATGAATGTGCTTAGAAAGAAAAGGATGAGACCCAAAACCCCTTACAAAATATTAAGGCCAACACCTTCCATTAATATGGTTAGAACCGGAGTTTTGTTTCTCGTTTGGGTTGATGGACACATCCATGCCCGGCTTGAACCTCAACATGTTCAAACCATGGAATTAGTTTATGATTAATATAGTTAGAGTCAGAGGTCAATCCTTAGTTTTGGTTGTTGGACACATCCAAGCCTGACTAAACGGTTGAATGAGCTCCAACCATATTAAAACTATTTCTTGATTAATGGGTCAGCCTTAAGCTTGGAGCATCGATTTGTTGTGCCACAGCCAAGGTCGATGTAAAGAGAGGTGCAGTTGGGTGCTATGTATATTGTTGCATACTTGTTAATGAGTTAACAACCCAATGATTTATGCAAACATTCAATTAGTTGATAGCATAAAGTGATAGTTACATATATGTGATATGTAATCGGTATAATTACCTACCTTCATAGCTAAGAATAACTTGATGGCCACAGCCATGGTTGTTCTTATCTATGGTTGGATATCAACCTATTTGGAGATGTTCCTACGATCTCCCGAATTGATAAAAAGGGTTATTCAATTCGAAAAATAAATAGGATTTAATTAATGTATGTTGATGCATTCTTTATCATTCTTCTCACATAAGCTCAATTTGTATTTCTAGGATAATCACTTGATCATGTCTTCTCTGAATTTGCGTTCCATTTTGGACACCAATAAGCTGACTGGGCCAAACTTCATGGACTGGCTTCGAAACCTGAGGATAGTCCTCAAGGCAGAAAAGCTTGCTTATGTCCTTGAAGATCAACTTCCCAACCGTCCTCCAGAAGATGCAACTCCAGACCAGTTAGTGGCCTATCAGAAACATGTGACCGATTCTGAACTTGCGAGTTGCATCATGCTAGCCGCTATGGTACCTGAGCTGCAAAAGCAGCATGAGCATATGGATGCTTATACCATCATCTTCCATCTTCATGAGTTATTTGACGAGCAGGCGAGATCCGAAAGGTTCGAGGTCTCCAGACTCCTCTTCACCTCTAAGATGCAGGAAGGCACTTCTGTCTCACAGTTTGTGTTGAAGATGTTGGGGTACATTGAGCGACTGGGCACACTCGGTTTTGCAATGGATCATGAACTAAGTATTGACTTAATTCTGCATTGTTTGCCCAAAAGTTATTCACAATTTGTGATGAACTATCGGATGAACAAGCTGGAGACTACCATTCCTGAGTTGCTCAACCTGCTGAAGACTATAGAGCCTTCTGTGAAGCAGGATCAGAAGACGGTACTGTTAGTTGGTTCCTCGAAGAAAGGTTCTAAGAGGAAGGCCAAAGAACAGAATAAGGGAAAGAAGAAAAAGGCCAAAAAGACTGAAAAGACCCCAAAAGGCACTTGCCATCACTGTGGCAAGGAGGGTCACTGGCGAAGAAACTGCAAGGTTTATCTTGAGTCCTTGAAGAAGAAGGCATCCGATGCCCCATCCTCTTCAGGTATCTTCGTTATTGAATGTCACTCTATTTCCTCAACCACCTGGGTACTTGATACTGGGTGTAGCTCACATATATGTAATGACATACAGGGGCTAAGGAATAGAAGAAGACTCGTCAAGGGAGAAGCGAATTTGCGAGTTGGAAATGGAGCAAAGATTGCTGCTGTTGCCATCGGAACATATTTGCTAAAGCTCCCTACTGGACTTGTCTTAGAGTTGGATAATTGTTATTTTGTTCCTTCGTTAATAAAGAACATTGTATCTATTTCATGCTTGAATGAAAAGGGTTATCATTTAACTTTTAGTAACAATTGTTGTTACATAACTTTAAATGGTGTTCTTTATGGGACCGGAACTTTGTGCAATGGTATCTACACGTTAGATTTATCCGGTGACATTTTCAATATCGAAGTTAGCAACAAACGTGCTCGAATAGATAATCAAATAGACTCCTATACGTGGCATTGTCGTCTTGGCCATATAAGTAAGAAACGCATGACCAAATTACACCGATGTGGAATTCTGGAATCATTTGAACCCGGTTCATTTGATACATGCGAATCATGCTTAAAAGGCAAGATGGCCAAATTACCCTTTTCCGGAAAAGGTAATCCAGTGGGAGAATTGCTTGGTCTAATACATACTGATGTATGTGGACCAATGTCAACTCTTGCACAAGGAGGCTATAGCTACTTCATTACCTTTATCGATGATCACTCACGATTCGGGTATGTGTTCTTAATGAAACACAAATCTGAAGCTTTTGAGAAATTCAAAGAGTTCAGAAATGAAGTAGAGAAACAGCTTGGCAAAAGTATTAAGATACTTCGATCCGATCGGGGTGGTGAATACTTAAGTCAAGAGTTTCAAGATTATCTTAGGGACAATGGGATATTGTCTCAATGGACTCCGCCATATACACCACAGCATAATGGTGTATCTGAGAGGCGTAACCGAACCTTGATGGACATGGTTAGATCCATGATGAATCATGCAACTCTTCCAAAATCCTTTTGGGGCTATGCCTCAAGACAGCTGTTTACTTGCTAAACAGAGTCCCGACCAAGGTAGTCTCTACTACTCCATATGAGACGTGGAATAGTAAGAAACCTCACTTAACTCACCTTAAGATATGGGGTTGTCCTGCTTATGTGAAGCGGACTGTATCAGACAAATTGGATGCTAAGTCTGATAAATGTCTATTTATTGGATACCCTAAGGAAACAAAGGGTTACCAATTCTATCATCCCTTGGAACAAAAAGTGTTTGTTTCAAGGCATGCTGTATTTCTGGAAAAAGAATTTCTTTTACAAGAAAACAGTGGGAGTAATATTGAACTTGAAGAAGTTCAAGAAACTCCAATAGACATTACAGAGACACCTAGTCTAGACCCACAACCAATAACTCATAATGATGAGCTATCAGTTGAACCTAAAACAACACCACTACTTCGTAGATCTGATAGGACACGCAATATTCCAGAGAGATACGGATTTCTCGTAAGTGAATCGAACGACGTGTTACTCATTAGCGATGACGAACCTATCAGTTATGATGATGTTCTGAAAAGTTCAGAAAGGGACAAATGGCTTGAAGCCATGAAGTCGGAAATGGATTCCATGTACGAAAATCAAGTATGGGACTTGGTTAACCCACCTGAAGGGATTAAGCCCATAGGGTGCAAGTGGGTTTTCAAGAAGAAAACCGACATGGAAGGTAATGTTGTTACCTTTAAGGCTAGACTAGTGGCAAAAGGATATCGTCAGAAACAAGGAATTGATTATGACGAAACCTATTCGCCAGTAGCTATGCTTAAATCCATTCGGATGCTCCTGGCCATAGCAGCTCATTATGATTATGAGATATGGCAAATGGATGTGAAAACAACTTTCCTTAATGGAAACCTGCTTGAGGATGTATACATGATACAACCTGAAGGTTTCACATCGGTTGATAAAACCAAAGTATGCAAGCTTCGACGATCCATATATGGACTGAAGCAAGCATCCAGGAGCTGGAACATCCGTTTTGATGAGACAATCAAAGAGTTTGATTTCTCACAAAATCCTGACGAACCTTGTGTGTACAAGAAGGTTAGTGGGAGTGCAGTCGTATTCCTAGTATTATATGTCGATGACATATTGCTTATAGGAAACGATATATCAGTCTTACAGTCGGTTAAAATTTGGTTGTCCGAAAACTTTCTCCATGAAAGACCTGGGAGAAGCAACCTATATCCTTGGGATTAGAATCTATAGAGATAGATCAAAACGGTTGCTTGGTCTTTCGCAGTCTACATATATAGACCGAGTGCTAAAAAGGTTTAGCATGTCGGAATCCAAGAAAGGTTACCTTCCCATCAGGCATGGGATCAACCTTTCAAAGTCTATGTGTCCGCGCACAGAAGACGAGAGGATTTGCATGAATAAGATTCCTTATGCATCCGCGATAGGATCTATCATGTATGCTATGTTATGTACTAGGCCCGATGTATCGTATGCTCTGAGCGTCACAAGCAGATACCAGTCTGATCCAGGAATGGATCATTGGGCGGCTGTCAAGACAATCCTTAAGTACTTAAGAAGAACCAAGGATGTGTTCCTAATGTATGGAGAAGGAGATATGATAATACGTGGGTATACAGATGCCAGTTTCCAAACAAATAAGGATGACTCCAAATCTCAGTCTGGATACGTATTTACTTTGAATGGAGGTGCAATAAGTTGGAAGAGTTCCAAACAAGACACCGTAGCGGATTCTACCACAAAAGCGGAATATATTGCAGCTTTGGAAGCAGCAAAGGAAGCAGTCTGGATCAAGAAGTTTGTCTCAGAACTTGGTGTGATTCCAACCATTCATGAAGCAGTGCCAGTTTACTGCGACAACAATGGAGCTATTGCACAAGCAAAGGAACCAAGGTCTCATCAGCGATCCAAACATGTGCTTCGCCGCTATCATCTGATCAGAGAGATTATAAGTACGAATGATATACAAATTGGAAAAATTCCCACTGAAAAGAATTTAGCGGATCCTTTAACTAAGGCCTTGCCTCAAAGCAAGTTTGAGGGTCATGTTAGAGCCTGTGGTATTGGATACCGTAGCGATTGACATTAGGCCAAGTGGGGGTTTGTTAATAATATGAGAGAAGTGTCCTAAGGCAATCACCTTATGATTGTAATATTTACATTAATAAATGAATATTCACTATTTGAGTGTACATGTTTGTGTATTTGATTGAGATCTTAAACTCATTCACTGAATGCCCGCAATACAATTCACAGCATGAGAGAATTTATGATGAATTCACAACTAGTGATTATCTCTACATGTACAATTGTGAAGTATTGAAATTGTCCCTAGTCGATGAATTGATAAATACGGACACTATCAATTCTGTTGAGGCTAGCATGGGTTATTCTCTAATCAGCTGATTCTCACTGGCTGGTGACATTGGGATGTCCGGAGATAAACATGAATGCTAGTTAAGGGAACTAGTTCATTGGAGTGACTGGCTGTAAAACTTCATATGGTAATCTACATATAGATATGTCAATGAAGTTCTTACTGCAGCTTAAGTGCGATGTTCCTTTGACTTGCGGTGTTCAAGTCATCTTGGTCATGAAGACTTATACTTTGGCATCTTAAGCAAGCATCTCCAAGGAGGTGTGGACCCAGGATGATTGGGTATAAGACGAAGTGCCTGAAGATGTTTGAACAGCCTACAAAGGATTCACCACTCCTTGCGAGGAGATGTATACCCAAGGCCTATCGTCGGATTATTACTCGAAGCCTCTAGCCAGAGCATCACATGGTCTGAGTATGAATATCTCAGATACATGAGAGTAATTAGAATTCGTTGGACGAGAAAGACATTGCTTGGGCTAGGTGTGACGTAGTCAGCCTAGTGGGGACTGACGCACATAGACCATGTCCTGAACCAAGTGGGTATAAGATGGTGAAGGGAATGGGGCACGATTGATTATAGCTGCTGAAGGGTTTCAGAATAATTTCTGAGGTCAACCGTTGATCTTTCGATTAATTGGGGATCATGATGTACTACTAGGTGCCACTCATGATCGTTCTATAATTGGTTAATTATAGACGGCCAACATAAATCGAAAGCCTATTTAATCACACGTACTACGAGTAATCCGAGGGATTTAAAACGAGTTGAAAATTAGATTTTCCGATCAAGAGAGATATGTCGAATCTGAATTTTTCAGAGACACATCGGAAGCATAAAATGGCTAAGTCGTTTGAAGACTTATTGGACGAATTAAATGAGTTTAATTCGTATAGTTTTAGCTTGGATTTGGCCGGCCAAAGAGGGTCCCCAGCCTCTTTGTTTGGACGGCCACAACAAAAGGGGAAAACCAAATTTTGGTTCAAATTATAAAATAAACCGAGCGTGGTTTGTTTTATAAAATTATGGATAAAAAAATTTATATAAAGAGATTTATTTTTCATGAAAATTAAAATGAACCATGGATTGGTTTATTTTATTTTATAAAATCAATAATAGATTGATTTACCATAATAAATAAATTTATATAAAGAAATTTCTTTCCATAAGAAATGGGAGACATAGTTGTTTTTTATCATAAATTAAATTATGATAAAAACTTGGCATGATGGAATAATTCATAGAAAAATTTATATGATAAATTTCTTATGAAAATTTATTCCATAAAAAGGAGACTTGGCGATTGAGAGGCTACTATATAAAGGAACCAAGGCAAGGCTTGGAGATTAATCTAAGAGATCTAGAAATAAGCCCTCTCTCTCTCTCCTTCTCTCCCTCTCCCTCCTCTAGTGCCGTCGGCCCTAAAAGGAGGACCCCTTCGTTGCCGTGAGTTTCATCCACCAAGCAGCTGCCGAAGAAGAAGAAGAAGCGGGCGCAACTCCTTCCTTCCTCCCGGAATTTTGATTCCGTTCTTCATTTGGTGGTTAGTCTTTCCATCTCTCTATTGGTATTCTTGTCGTGCCTTTGGAGAATCTAGTAGTTCTTGTGACTTTGCGTAAGTCATCTCGAAGAAAACTCGGCGTGGATGCGAATAGAGGCGGAGCTTCCAAGGGACGCTTACGATTGGATCTTGTCCCTTCTTTTGAGTTACGCGAGGTATTAAGTAAATTAGTTTACTTTCTTCAAAATTTTAATATATGATCATGTCTACATAATATAAGGTTGCATGCTTAGATGTGTTGTTAAATAATTTGGGAAATTATTTATGCTAAATCTTCCGCTGCACGTAATAAATTTTAAAATTACGAACCCGCATCCATGTCAACATGCACCCGGTCCCAACATATAGGATATGAAAGAATGAATAGATTTGCAAGAGAGGGACTACTCAGCACTCGTGGTAAAGTTGACTTGTCTATATGTGAGCATTTTCTTACTAGAAAAGCAACTAGGAAACCGTTCGGTAAGGCTATTAGGGTTGAATCACCATTATAATTGATTCATTCAGATATTTGTGGTCTAATGAACATGAAGGCTAGACATGGAAGTTCTTATTTAATTACATTTATTGATGACTTTACGCGTTTTGGTCATATGTATTTGATTTCTCATAAATCTGAAGCATTATATTGCTTTAATCGTTATTTGAATGAAGTTGAGAATCAATTGGAACGTAAGGTTAAAACCTTTCGCACTGACCATGAAGGTGAATATTTGTCTGATCAATTCAAGATAATATGTAATGAGAAAGGGACAATTAGATAGTTAACTATCTCTGGGACTCCACAGTAAAATGGAGTTGCTGAAAGAAGAAATCGAATTCTGCTTGAAAAGGTTAGGTCGATGATGGCTCAAGCTAATTTGCCTATTTCCTATTGGGGAGATGCATTATTGGCAACAACCTACATACTTAACCGGGTGCCTTCTAAATCTGTTCCATCTACTCCATATGAACTTTAGACAGACAGAAAACCAGATTTAAGTAATCTGAGACCTAGGGGTAGAAAGTGTATCTTTGTAAGATATTCTAATACCTCTAAGGGTTATGTTTTTATTGGTGAGCAACAAGATGGAACCATCTCTGAAATAGAGTCAAGAGATGCCACTTTTCTCGAAACTGAGTTCCCAACAAGAGGTGAAGTTGATAAATCAACTCCTCTATTTGCAATAGAGGAGGAGGATATTGTTCCTCTATTAACGAATCAGGAATCACAGGGGATACCTGAATCTTGTCAACCTAGTGGGAGTAAATGGCCTATAAATGAGTCTGTTTCTCAACAGTCTAACCTGCGAAGAAGTAATCGTCAGATTATTCCTCGGAGAAGGTTTGACATTGAGAATGAGGCATTAATGATTCTCCCAGTTAATGATGAAGAATCTCGAACGGTTGAGGAAGCATTGAAATGCTCAGTTAAGGAGAAATAGAAAGTTGCAATGGATGAGGAAATGTAGTCCATGAGAAAGAATCAAGTTTGGAATTTAGCCGATCTTTCTCTGGGCCGAAGGACTATTGGGAATAAGTGGATTTTCAAAATTAATAGGAAAGTGGATGGGTCGATTAATCGATACAAAGCTCGTTGGTTGCAAAAGGATATACCCAAATGGAGAGTATTGATTTTGAAGAGACATTCTCCCCAATTGTGAAGTTTGTGTCAATACGAGTCATCCTAGCTATAGTGGCACATTTTTGTTGGTGCCGGAAGCTCCAAAGTCAAACCTATGTTTTGATAATGGCAAACGGTTCAGAAGTTAGGGTTTTTTGTGATTTGACAATGCTAATCAAGTATGCAGGAAAAGTCCTAGGTACACTAGGCACGAAGTCCTGGTTCAAAGAATTGGGCACTATGTCCTGGCCGCGGGCTGGGCACCTAAGTCCTGACAAAAGGTTGGGCAATAAGTCCTGGTCGTGGACTGGGTACCAAAGACCTGGGGAGTGAAACTGGGCAATAAGTCATGGTTGTGCACTGGGCATCGAAGACTTGGTGAGTGACGCTGGGCAATAAGTCCTGGTCGCGGCCTGGGCACGAAGACCTGATCTGGGGGATTGGGCAAAACTCCAACCGGAGGAGCCGGTTGGAAAACAGGTAAAATCTCCTGAGAAGAGTAGGTGAGGATGCGATCCCCGTAGGAGGGAACATTAGGCATCGATTCGACCAAGGGTTCCATTTGGGAAGCCCAAAGTCAGAACCAAGACAGCTCAGGTTGTAAATCATGCTTATATCTATGTTATTTATATGTTACTTGTGTTTTGGAACTAACCCTAGTTGCAGGAATGAAGGGTGAAAGGTTTCTTCTCCAGGCGCCTCAATGGAGTGAGGTTCCCTGTTTGACCAGGCGCCTGTGTTGAGACAGGCGCCCCAGACAAATGGTATTTCCAGAACCACTTAAAGCAAAGCCTCAGAACAGCAACAGAGGTGCCTGTGTTAACAAAGGTGCCCCAGTCAGCTCAGGCGCCCTGGTTGAGGGGATAAGCGCTGGCCAAGTCTGCGGATTGAGTTTCGCGCAGTGAGGGTCATGTGTCAGGCACCCCCTTCAACACAGGCGCCCTAGCTACGAGTATAAATAGGAGTTCACCCCCTTGGCTTCAGAACAACTTCTTTCTACGGATTCTTCCAAGCGGTCTGCTCCGAAACGCTCCGTGCTCACATTCAAGCGCCAACGACGACCCACGGCTCTGACTTTCTAAATCTTCCGGTCGTCAGTATAATTTTCTTTTAATTGCTGTATTTTAAATTCTAAATTTGTACTCAAGTTGTAACATCTTTACACAATATAGAATTGGCCATCGTAAATGGTCAGGGACCATGGGCCTTAGAGTAGGAGCCGACCGCGACTCCGAACCAAGTAAAAACAAACGTTTTAGCGTTGTTTTTCTTTTCCGCTGAGCAATTACTCTTAAGTTTTCTGAAAAATTTATCGATCGATATTCACCCCCTCTCTATCGATTCAAACCGATCCCACAAATGGTATCAGAGCGGGTCGATCAAACATGGTGCAACCACCAGTTGAGCATTTTTTCAGATTTTCAGATTTTAATATTTCTTTTCGCTCGTATTTTTCTCATTAATCGAGGTTGGTGCGATACCACTCGATTTTTCCCTTGTTACTATTTTTCCCGCACTACTAATCCAAGACTTAGTCATGGAACAAGTGTTTTGTCTTCCTTTTTCAGTCGAATTCTATGGCCAACAAAGAGTGAAACATTGCTCGTCCACCGCTATTCTCCCGCGAGAATTTCGATTTTTGGAGAAGTCAAATGGAATCCCATTTGAACCATATAGACATATAGATGGTAATCCAAACGGGATTCTCTTTTCCCGTAGAAAATGGATTATCAATTGCTTGGGATAAACTGGATGAACCAACGCTCAACAAGATTGAGACAGATGCTAAGGCGACTGTAATTCTTCATTGTGGCCTAGCCAATGAGCAACTCAGACTAGTCGGACCCTTCGCATGTGCCAAAGAAATTTGGCAAAAACTGATCAACCTACATCAAGAGAACTCAGATGAAGAAGAAGATCAGGTAAGCTATTTTGCACTCTCGGCTCAAGCACAAGTAGCTGAGACAGACTCAGTACCCGACTTCGAAATCAATTTCGGATCAGAAGATGACTCTGATGAGATAGACTCCGTACCCGACTTTGAAATCGAACCAGAATCAGAAGACGAGTCTGTCGAGACAAAATTGGTAACTAATTTTGAATTCTTTTTCTGAATTAAAATTAAATGAGCAAACTAATACTGCAATGGTCGAGGAAGGTATAATTTCTATTTCAGGGAAAACCTCAGGAAGAACTCAGAAAGAGAGGCCTCATCTAGTACCCGAGTCCGACTAAGACTTAGAATCAGACAACAATGAAGAGGATCATCCCAAACTAGTCCAGTGGGCCAATGACTACTACAAAACGCTAAAGAAACAAAAAATCAAAAGAAAGATGGCTAAAATCAAGGGGGAGATTCCCAATGGTAACATTGTAAGTTCAAAATTTAAAGGACATATTGTATGTTTTAAGTGCAGGGAGATAGGACACTATAAAAATCAGTGTCCTACTCGTAAAAGTCGATCTTCGTCACCTACAATAAAAGGGGCTGTCAAGAATACTAGACAAACAATCGAGAAAGGTAAATTTACATTATTTGAAAATCCAGTATTTATGTGATTGATTCATATAGATTTGTTAAGGCAAATTTCAGAAAATTAAAACAAGAAAATGAAACCCTGTAACATAAGGTCAATATGCTAGAAAATTTAATTCACAATCTTGCTGATTTCGAAAATCCGGAGTATTACTCCAATTCTGACATTACTTAGATAATTGTTTGCTTTAAATGCTTGTTGCATGTCTATTGTTTAATACTTAGAATTAGGATTGGATAGTTTAAGGACAGAAGAGTTACTTAAATTTTGAACAACCTAGTATTAGGTGGAGGTGAGATGATAGTACGTTAGGGAAGTCCTTCTAACAAGGTCAAGTAAGGTAAGACGTACTCTACTTGGTCTATTTAGTGTGGTGGAACTAGCCGAAGCTACCGATCCAAAACCTAAACTAGTTAGACCAAAATTTTTCAAGAAGTAATTTGAAAATGAATTTTCGGTAAAAGGCTTTGTCGAGGAAAGGGTTGTTGCTCCAATAAGGCTACGGCCAAAGAAGGCCTCTATGCCTCGCCAAGACCTGGAAGCGATTATCGAAAATCAAATTCAATTTACTATTTGATAAATTTGAATTTAACACAAGTTTTAATTAAATCTTAGATTGAACACTAATTTGAAGATAAAAATAAAATATCTCACAAAACAGATAAGGTAACCTGTTTTGTCACTTAGAACTGGGTGAGATGTCTAGGACTTAATAATGTAGTTCAATATTTTTTCAAAATCAACTCAATAATTTTTTCAAAATCAGTTCAATATTTTTTCAAGATCAACTCAAAATTTTATCAAATTAACTCAAATTTTTTTTTCAAAATTAATTCTAAATTAACTCTACATGTTTTCCACTCAACATTCTTTAAAATATTGAATTTCATTTATTTTCAAAATTAACTCATCAAACTAAGTCTTGAATATAATCTAGGACTTGATTGACTTAATTATTGATTGGTCAAACCTGGTCAACATGGTCAAACCTGGTCAATGGTCAAACCCAGTCAACAGGGCCCTTGAGTCAATGGTCAAACCGGTCACGGGCGCCCTACTCATTTTTCAAGGCAGTCAAACCTGCCAAAAGGTCTGACCACACTGACTCAGGCGCCCGAGAAGCTCTCGGGCGCCTCAATGGTCATGGGCGCCCTAGACCCCTCACGGGCGCCCGTGAAACCTTATATAAGCCCTTCACCCCATGCTCATTTGCCACACCAAATTAATTCCCCTCTTATTCCTCTCCCTTCTAAGGCACCTTAAAGCTCTTCACTTGTCTTCAATCACCCTACATTCACAATGGCTCCTTGGTATGTTTTAATTATGCATTTTTGGTTAATTTTTTTTTATTTCTTTTAATAAATGCATAATTTTCCTATTTGATTAGTAAACGTTGAGTTACACAAACTATCCCCGGGGTCGAGCCTAGCCCAGACCCTAGGTTCCCTACCATGGCCTTGTTTAATAAATTCACATAGACCACTTATAAACCAATTAAGACCAACTTCTTGAATAGACATTTCTTTGTTCAATCTTGCCCTACAGCTTGTAGGACCGGTGTCGTCAATAGAGGGGGGAGGGGTGAATATCGATCGAAAATAACTTTTGCGGAAACACGTAAACTTTCGAATCATCGTTCTAAACAGAGTGTTAGTAGCACAGTGGAAAATAGAAAAATAAAGGATAAAACAAACGATAGATTGCACGCGCGATTTACTTGGTTCCCAACCCCCCAGGGTCAGTACATCCAAGGCTAAGCACGGGAACACCCGTCCACAAATGGTCTCCTTTTCGGACTATTTGGAGGCGGAGAAACCCAACTTAGAGTGCAGAAATTACAATCAGAATATATGAAAAATAAGTGCGGAATTGTAAATTTCAAACCAAACGAAAGTTGAAGTCTCGGCCGATCTGGAACTCCGAAGTGTCGCGCAATTCCTTGGTCGCAGAGCTTCGCCGTTAGCGCTTTGTCATCAGTCAGAAGTCTCAAAATGATCTTGGAAGTTGTATCTTGAGTCTTGGGGTCGAAACCCCTTTTATAGGCTTCATTAGTGCGCCTGTGATCACCGAGGCGCCTCAAAGGGCTTGGTCAAATCTTATCTCCGCGCCAAACTCATCACAGCAGATAACCCTCTGGACCAGGGTGCCCTGGACCTCCCAGTGCCTCAATGAACTTGGTCAAAGCTTATCCCTGCTTCGCACTCGCAGCAGCAGATACAACTTTCAACCAGGGCGCCTGTATCATATGGGGCGCCTGAATGGAAGCCTATTTTTCTTCCTTTCATGAGGCGCCCCAGTTGATGGGGGCGCCAAGCTCCTTTTGGGCGCCCCCTTCAATGGGGGCGCCTAGCAGGCTAGCTTCCAGCTTCATTGTGTGTTGTTTCCCTACTTTGTCTTCCATTCTAGGTACCTGCAAGATACACAAATATAAAGCAAACGCATATACAACCTTAGTCTTAATGAAATGGTTCTGACTTCGGATTCCCGCGAAACACTAGGTCGAACCGATGCAAGTTCCCACCCCAAGGAACGCGCCTTCAACCTCCTCCTCTCAGGAGACGGTTACCATCTAGTCCATTCGGGTGGACTTTTACTTAGCCTTCGATACTCTCGGATCTCGAGACGTCCGAACCTCGACCCGTCTCTACTTATGTCCTTAGTCATCGCTCAGCTAAGTTGCTCAATCCCTCGGGCCAAGACTTCGTGCCCAAACCCAAGGTCCAGGACTTCGGTGCCCAGGTCTTCAGTGCCCAACCCTCGGCCAGGACTTAGTGCCCAATCCATGACCAGGACTTAGTGCCCAATTCTTCGAACCAGGACTTCGTACCTAGGATTGCTAGGACTTTGGTTCACTTTGTTAAACCATTCTTGACTAACCCTTCCTTTGTTCAATGTATCACTGACTTAGGTATATTGTCAAACATTGAAACATTTAGAGCAGGGCATCACTGATGCAACTTGCACCAACAATCTCCCCCTTTTTGATGTTTGACAATATCTTAAGTTAGATTGGCTAAAAGGGCTAAATTATAATCCTTGAAAAAAGTTCTAAGTTTTGGAAATACATTTTGATCTTTGGGAGAGAAACAGTTCTAACATAAGCTCACTCTCCCCTTTGAAGAAAAACATTTTGATTTTCATTGATCCTTGGAAAAAAAATGAAAATTTTCTAACTTAAGCTCGCTCTCCCCCTTTGTCATACATCAAAAATTAGCAAAACACTTGCACCAACTGTCACGCCCCAAGACCCCGGAGCCGCCGATCCAATAGAAAATCGGATAGCACCTCCCCTGTCCGGTGGACAATTTACACACACACATAGATAAAAATAGCACAACCACGCAGTTAAATGGCCTCAGGCCTCAAATCCATGCAGAAACAACGGATATATGACTATAACCATCGTAAAACCAAAGTACGAACTCACCTGAGCTGCCAGGGGGCAGGAACAAAGCCAAAACCCCACGAAGTCCAACATAGGACTCAAAAGTACAATCCCAGCGAAATAAACATAAATACATATCCAAAACATGGCAACGGAAGCAAAGTACATAACACAGAGTCTATAACTGTAAATCAACATAAATAAAACGAAGCAGAGCTCCTCTCGAGCTGGGGACTGGCGGCTAGGGCTCTCCTGACAGACATCAACCTGAAATTAAGGAAAATAACCAACGGTGCAAGTCCAAAGGAACTCTGCGGATACCCAGAATAGATATGGATAGAAAGTTATACTAACAATAAGAGTTCCGCTAATACAGTCTCATATCAACAATAGGGAAAGACTAGTACTGAAAATACTGAGCTAGATACATACCAGAATCCATCTAACCTGAAAAGAGGGTAATAAATACCAATGGAATACCAATAGACATATAATCTCAGATAACAAGTCTTCAGAATATGCATGTCAAACAAGTGCAGAAATCAAGTGCAGCAAACAATGCATGATACAAAATATGCACATGGTGCAATGACATGTGTCACCCCTAGTCCTAGTCAGGAATTATCCTCAACGTCCGCGTGGGTAGAGCTGTGACAACCTGTACGCACCCTGCCATCACTGCTCCTGAGTGACCGGGTGGACATGATGCTGGCGGAGACTATGCTCCTACCCCAAGCAATGTGGGAGTCTAGCTCTCATCTCCTCGTGGCTCAGTACGAGAAGGGATCCTTGGCTGCTACCACGCCCGGACCCACCCTCCAAATAGTGGCCGAACAGAGCAATACAGGGCAAATGCACACACTCTACAGTATCCACTAACCCATGAGTGGCCGTGTGCGCATATCGTGTACCGGAAGATGATAGGCTCAACCACAAGGGAGTCGCTGATCGCCGACATGCAACAATGCAAAGATGGTGTATGATAGGTACACATACCTCCCTCACCAAGTCCTCAGTATACTAAGTCTCAGTCTGAATCCTATAACAGGAAATACAGGTAACCTACAAGGTATACTGGCTGGAAACTACTGATCCCTCAATGTCAAATGCAAGAGATACATCACGATATCTAAGCATACATATAGATATAACAATACTTGAGTCTGTATAGAACTAACAGCATAATAACTCAGGGGTAAACAACTAGTATCCAGAACAAGCCAAATAAACAAGGATAGCGTATAATCTTACTGCTATCTATAATCGTCTATGCATAACAATATGACAATATCAGCAAAGATAAGTCAAAAGGTACCCGCCTCCAAATGGAGTCCGTATCGAGTGAGAACCTCCCATCCAAAAATCAGCACCGAGGAATCCAAATCAATGCCCTGTATCGAAGGACATAGTTTTAGCTATCATACAATTATTAAATACCTAAACAAAACCCATAAACCGATTTAGGGTTATCCTAATCATCTCATTTCATTTAATTACATCTAATTAAATGATTAACCCACGTTTGTTTCGGATTGGGTTTCACATTTAAGTTTAGCCTAAGTTTAACCTAAGTGGTCAACTCAATTGTGATCCACCACCTTTCCCAATTTACATTTCATCATCGAATCAAACACCCAATTACAATAGATCAAGGGTGGCCTTTACCCCAAATTATCCTAACCCAATCAATACTGAATTAAGCTCTCATAAGCAGATCAGGGTATAAACCAAAAATTACTTCTTAGCTCCATGGCACAGCAACCACTGCACATTAATTAACTAACCCTAGCAAACCATTAGCTTCAACTGCCAGGTTTGGGTTCAAAACCAAGATCACAACCCTAAAACCTATAATACAGCTTTGATTCAAATAGATTATCCACATTATGATTAGAGTAATCAAGAACCTTACCTCAGATTTGGTAGTAGAAATTTCCTCCCAATCCACAGCTCCGATTAACATGCCCGTAGCACACAGCAAGTAGAAAAATGAGGGGAAATGGAACCTGATTCCCAATTTCAAACTCCTGGCTTAAACCTACCATCACTTCATATCAGCTGGTATCCAACACCATGAGTTAATCTACTCTATACCAAAACAAATTACCTAAATGAACCCTTACCTAAGTTCTGCCGGATCAGCAAGCTCACCCTCAGCCTTGGGCGCCGAGTTGCACGACCACTGATCGACTGCCAACGAATAGCTCTACCCTAGACTCTGCGGTGGCATCCAAAATATGTCCCCAACTCCGGCGATGGCTTGCTCACGCAAGGAAAGGAAGCGATGCTCCGTAGGAAACTGAAAGGAGTGATCGGCGAGGTTAGGATTCTCATCAATGGAGAGGACCGAGTGAAACGCCGCTCGCCAGTCAAGGTAAGGGGAAAAGACCATCGGCGCGTGTGGGGAGGTTGCCTGTGGCTAGGGCATGCGAGGAAGAGCTGAGAAGATGAAATGGTTAAGCGTGAGGAGTCGGTCGTATGAGTTCGGGCTAGGGCAGCAATACGAGAAGAGAAGATGAAGTGAAGAGGGAGGTGATCGGATGCTGCTCGGCTGCGGTGGAAGAAGAGGAGGAATCGGGCGTGTGTGGTGCGGTCGGTTGGCCATTAGGTCAAGGTTTATATGGACATTTTGCACTTTAGTCCAACAAATTTCCATTTAATTACAAGACCACCCCTAGGGTTTAAGGTTATGTACACATTAGCCCCTGTAACTATTTGTTGGATTACATTTGGGTCCCTAAATTTGTGTCCAAGGACTCGGAAGCCCCGGAACCTATCTGGTAATCCTCCAGAAATTACTAGGACCTAGTCAAAAGTGTCGGATTTAACATCCTCCCCCACTAATAAAAATTTGGTCCCCAAATTTTCGTTTATCACCCACAGCAGGTATTAACAACATATAGATAGTAATATGCTGAACGAAATCCCACCATATATACTAACCCCCATATCGTATAACTACTATACGGAAACTAACCATAAGTTTCCGGGTAGGGTAACGTCCTACTGAAACCAGTGGTCTCCCTTGACCATTGATTAATAACCAACGTCTCTCCAACCAGTAGGGCCACCCTAGACCCCATCTATAGGTATCCGTAATAAGCATAAAAAGGTACTGATTCCAATTATCTCTATTTTAATTGACAAGTAAATAAACAAACATCATACCGCGAAAAGTCGCTCCTTGGGTCTGCGGTGCCTCCTCTCTGGTGGTCGCATACGCTCGTCCCGTCTCCGGCGGTGGGGGTGGTACTGCCGGGTACTGCTGTGGCTGTGGCACCGCCAGGTACTGCTGCGGCTGTGGCATGTTAGTGAGAGCCCTAGAGCCAATCATGTGATGGTTGTTGTATGGACTCATTGTATCATATTTCATATATATATATAAAGGCATTTGATTATGGTTATTATACTTACTTGTATTGGTGCCAAATAACTAAGTGTAATAACGTCCTTGGTAGTAGGTTCATATCTATATCAATCGATTGGTTGAATCGATAGTGAGATGATACAGAGAACACTACTCTTAATTATTCCTAGTCAAGTATTAACATTCAGGGACAATGTTAATGCATAGAGACTAGCATGTAGGTCAACACGATGACTTGATCTCACAAGTCATGGATATGAGATATCAAGTTGACACATGAGTATGCATTGGAGAATGTATACTGAATGACCCACCATGAGAAAGTATCATGGATCATTATATGAGTGTCATATACTTTCTCATGTGACTATTAGTATGACTATTAGTCCTTAGACCTGAAGTCACCATAGTTCCCTACATAAGGAGTTATGTACTTTGGTTTCGTCAAACGTCACCCGTAACTGGGTGGACTATAAAGGCGATTACTGGGTATGTAATAAATTATGCGGAGGGATGTGAGTGATGTAGATGGGATCTATCCCTCCTATATGACGGGAGAGATATCATAGTCTTGATAGAGTGAGATCACTAAGTGCATGGCCATGCCCAAATAAGGCAATATGAGATATTGAGCTTGTTTGATTATAGTGAGTCTACTTGGAGTTCAAGACACATAGATTGATTGGAGGATGACACGATCTATGCTTCATAGAAGATCAATCTAGATATCGACGATAGAAGGACATTGTCACATATTATGAAAGTCATAATTAGTAGTCACATTGGTGATATTGGATCTCAACATTCTTGTAACTTGGGTAGCAATGATGTGTTGCTAGATACCGCTCATTGCTTATGTTTCTAAGAGGTTAGAAGCATTGCCAACGTTACAAGAACCTATAGGGTCACACGCAAAGAACAAATAGATGGAGAAAAAAAATGAAGTCAAGTTTGACTTGGCTAAATATGGAAAGTCCATAAAAGGCAAGTTTGACTTGACCCAAATCCAAATCAAGTTTGACATGACTTGGTTCCACTTCAAGTTAGACTTGACATGGGAGAAGAAATGGAGTAAAGTTTGACTTGACTAAATATGGAAAGTCCATAAAAGGAAAGTTTGACTTGACCCAAATCCACCTCAAGTTAGACTTGACTTAATGCCACATCATGGTGATGAATTGGCATGGAGCCAACCATTGATGATGCTCCACATCATCAAGAGCATTAAGTGTGGATGCCACCTCATCAAGGAAGATTAATGGTCAAGTTTGACTTGACCAAAAGGCCACCTCACCTTGACTTGACCAAGTGATGACTTGGCTTGGTATTTGACCAATGATGATGCTCCACATCATCTCCAAAGGTTGTAACCCCCCCCCCATTTGAATTTGAATTCAAATTGAAAGGGGGTTATGGCAGGCCACTTAATGGCCATTATGGCCGGCCACTTAATGGCCATTAATGGCCATTATGTGGCCGGCCACAATGAGAGAAAAACCAAGTGTTGGTTCCATTTTTCAATGGTGGGTCTTCTCTTCTTCCTCCTCCAAGTGTTGGTGTTCTTCTTCTTCTTCTCCTCTTGGGCGAATCCTTGAAAGGTGCTAGCACACCTAAAGAGTTTCCTCCATCCACTTTGTTCGCGTGGATACTTCTAGAGGGACGGCACTCGACGTCCTAGAGATCTGACATCCAAAAGGAGCGAGCGGGATTAAGCGTGGCACGCACCAAAGGTAAAAATGGTTTATCCCTCTTTAGATCTAGGAGTAGATCGAGTTTTGAGCATGAAATGAATACGTGATTTTTTGTTTCGGAATTTTTTCTTCGCACGAGATCCATGGCTTTGGGTTCTCAGGGTTTCCACGACGCGAAAAGGCGGTTTTCGCGGCCCGAAAAACCCAACAGTGGTATCAGAGCCACGTGCGAAGCACGTATTTATTTATTTTTGTATGGGATACAAAATTTAGAGTAGTTTATGATTCTGTAATTTTTCTAATTTTTAGGATTTTATGAGTATTTTTCTTGTAGAGGCGAAGCAACGAGTGCGAAGCACTTGTACACTTCGACCACCGAGAATAAAACTTCTCCGAAACGGCAAGTTTCGCCCAAATAGATTTTGGGACAGCGGGTTAGGCACTGTTAGATCGCGATACGACACTCACGAAATTAATTTCATGAGTAGGGGCGCCGCCCCTAACCCCGCAAGGGGCCTTGTCACGTGATTGTGCCCGAAACCCGCTTAACGGGACCGCCGTGGAGTTGTGACTCATAAAATTCGTAAAATACATAGAAAAATTAGATAAATTTCTGTAAAATACATAATTTTGAATTATGTACAGTAGTGTGATGGTCATGGCCCAAGACCCTATTTTAATTAGATTAAAATATGTGTGTAATTCATATTACGGCCTGCGTGCTGTTATTTATGTTGTGTGTGTTGTATTGTGATTGTGACCTGCGTGTCAGCCTTTTATTTATTATTTCTGTTAAAATTAGTTTAAGACTCGAATGTAACTCGAGTATAAATTTTGTAATGTACAAAATTGATGATGAAGGAAATTCTGGAGAAGACGGACTCGTGGGAAGCAAGCCGACAACACATGGGGTTCTGGAAGGAGGAGCTTGGAGAAGCTGCTGCCTAGACCCTAGGTTGACCAAAGGATCTTCTCATTGGCTTGAGAAGATCTTTGTAGGGACATGACTAATCACACTTTAATTTTCTTGTATATTTTATTTTTGCTTATATGTATGTGATGCATGTTAGTATAGAATAGAATATACATGAGTGTATGTGATGCACATGTAATGTGGGAACCACATCTTGATGTGCACCTAATACACATTTAGGTTAAATTAGATTTAATAAATGCCTAAATACGATGCACATCATCGATTAGATTAGATCTAAATCGAAATCAACTCGTATATGCCTAACGAGCCTTGATACCCATCACTACCACGATCATATGCGATTGTTGAATCTGCCAAAGCAGAGCAATGCATTTAATCGTGGTGGGATGCGGAGGGACAACCTTGGTCCCGCCTATCACGCTTGGGTTAGATTGAGCTCAATTAGATTGAGTAACTAGTTAGCTCAATTGGATCGAGCCTAACTATAGGCATACTCCAATAGTTGGAAAGGTAGGACAAGATCGCATTTATCAATAGTCTTGGGCGATTTAGCCAAAGCTATCTCAAGATTATTCATAAATGTTAATTCTTGATCCTATAAACAAGAGTTGCATAGAGATGTAATTGGTAATTAGTACTTACCGATGATACTAAGTCTTGGGCGATTTAGCCAAAGCTAACTCAAGGCGTAGTATGATGTGGATCTTGACCTACGAGAATTATAGTTAGTTGGTGTGGATCTAGTAGTGTGGTTTTACCACATCTATGACTCGATTCTACCAAAGCCCTATAATTCAGTGGGAGCATCATTTAATTAAAGGCCTAGTTAAATGATAAATAAAATATGATACAATGGTGGATATTTATTTTCTGCATTTTATGTTGTAGATTACCATATCAAACACGAACACTCTCTCTCTACGATCTGTTCTTGAGAAGGACAAGCTCCTAGGAGCTAATTTCCTGGACTGGTACAGGAATCTGAGGATAGTCCTCACGCAGGAACGTAAGCTGTACGTTCTGGAGCAAGCAGTTCCTGATGCACCACCAGCCTCTGCCACTCGTAGTGTTAGAGATGCTCATCAGAAGCATCTAGATGACGCGTTAGACGTGTCATGCCTAATGCTATGCTGTATGTCTCCTGAGCTTCAGAAGCAACACGAGAAAATGAATGCTTTTGATATGATTGGCCAACTCAAGCAACTATATCAAGGGCAGGCAAGGCATGAGAGGTTTGAAGTGACTCAGGCCCTCTTTTCATGCAAGATGAAAGAGGGAACCCCTGTAGAAACTCACACACTCAAAATGATTGGGTACGTCGAGAACCTCGAGAGGTTGGGGTTCCCTTTGGGCCAAGAGCTGGCTACCGATCTGATCCTGCAATCGTTGCCGGTGAGTTACCGTCAATTCGTCATGAACTATAACATGAACGAATTAGACAAACCACTGCCCGAGATACTCAACATGTTAAGAACTGCTGAGCCTAATCTCACCACTGCCAAGTCCAGTATCGTCCTAATGGTACAAAAGGGCAAGGGTAAGGGCAAGTGGAAGCCCAAAGGTAAGGGTAAGACCCAAACCAAGGGCAAAGCCAGCTCTTCAACACTCAAACCTAAAGGTGGGGTTGCTAAGGATGCTACCTGCTTCCACTGCGGTAACACTGGGCATTGG